>APFE031371875.1:13199-47501 GCA_000404065.3 Pinus taeda | reverse complement strand
TAATATTTGATTTTTTGGTTTTTTTGGGTTATAAACTATTTTTAGTACATGTACTTTTTCTTTGAATAAGAAAATCAACACTACAAACTATTATTATTATAAATCAACCATATCATTACTTTTTATTACATAAATAAAATCAACATTAAACACTAAAAATATTATTATTGTAAATCAACTTTATTATTATTTTTTATTACATAAAGACTTGCCATTAGCTCATATTTATCATTTTTTTTATTGCTGGAGAACCTAATTCTAACCACTTGTTAGGTGTCAAAATCGTCCATCCAATATCCTAGTTCAATTTCTGTTAGTTCAATTTACTTCAGTGTCACTGCAGTCATTTATTGTTGATGTCTCTATTGTAATCTTATTTAACTAATTCGTAATATTGAGAAGAGAAATCTCTACTCCACATTATCCTTTCTATTCTTTGTCATGGTATCAGAACATAGGTTGTGGAAGGTTCTTTGAGAGTAGCAAAGAGAAGTGGTGAGGTTGCATAAGACTTCTTAAGAGCAACATTTCAAAAAAATTTGTAGCATCGTCAGAAGTTGTGGATGAGAGGCCGGGGAGAAAGTCTGAATGCAACTTGAATTTTGCACCAGTGAAGAAAAATAAGTGTGTTAATTTCACACTTGTGAAGAGAGCCAACTATGTCAGTGGTGAGCCCTAGTATTGCACCAAGAATGTTGCAACTCCCAAGGGCTCCTCAACTCAAATTATCAACCCAGGGTTCATACAAACTTCGAGGTGACAGTGTTATATGCACTCCATATAGGATTCCACTTATGCCATCCTTAGTTATGACATTAGATCAAAAAGTGCTCAAAGACCCTTCCTCCTACTAAATTAGAATGAAAGTGTGATAAAAGGACATTTGGAAATTGCTTCTAGCTATAAAACTAGAAATACCATTAACTCAACTTGTAAAACCTTAACTACTCAATTCATGAAAGAAAAAAAGCTAACCTACTTGCAAAAATAAAGCTATGTTATCTTGTATAATTCATCAAATTACCTCATATACTTGTAGACAGGAAACTAATTTATCTTGCATAATTCATCAAACTACCAATCAGAATTGTAGGTACTATCTACCTAGTTCATACTTGCTCATAAATCAATAACCTACTTGCATGATAAAGAAACTAACTCTACTTTGTTTTTGCAAGCAATGAAGGATTGGAATGTCCTAGAAGCTTTCCCTGACAATATTATCACAACTCGAGGTCATTATGCATCTATGCTAAGTCAAAGTTGTAGTGGGGGTCGAAACTGACGAAGGAAAATGTTGCTACAAGTTTGCTACAAGTGACTACTATAGGAGGCCTATAATGCTACAGGCAGGCTTGTAATGCTACAAGAAGGCATCAGAGTGTTTTTTGAAGGTGAAGACACTGGCTTGAGGATATGGAGAGGTGGATAGTAGTTGAAGTAAATGAAAGGAGGATGGTTTGAGCCCCTAGACAAGCTAGGACCTCTCGGAGGCCTGTCTTGCACTAGGATGAGTGCTCTTAGTGGCCTAGGTAGAATAACTTATAAAATGTGATTCTTAGGACATAATTTGGAGGTGGAATGATATGAAATGGGGCACTAAAGGCTTCTTGTCAGCTTACAAGAACCTCTCCCACTTCAAAGCTTATATATTCCCCAGATCTATGCTTATGATTAATAATTGTGGAATTAAAAGTGCTTGAAATAGGTGTATGCTTGTGTTTGTTTTTTATTGTTCAAATGCTTATGTACATTTGCTTATGCCGATGTTTAACACACATAACAGTAAATAAAGCAACAAATCAGTAAACACATAAGACAACAATATAATTAGGAGTTCACCCAAACCTCTTGGGTTATGTCTCCATGAGCTCTAGTCAACTCAAATAGGCTCTCTGGGATTATGGTAATATTTCTTTTACAAGTTGCACACTCAACTCCATTAGTTTACAATTGAACCTATGGGTTTATAACACCATCTTATCCCTGGCTATCCATACTCTACAGACAAATCTAGGCTTCTCTGGACTAGACTCCTTCAATCAACACTCTAAGCTATCTTGAGCTCTAGCTTGCACCAACTCCCTCTGAATTTTGTTCACTATCTCTGGAATACCTTCTTCTATCTTCAACACATTTCGGACATCAGCAATAGCTTGATCATTTGATCTCTTTGTTGTTCTGCAACTTCATTACAGCTCCATGGCTCTTAGAAGTCTTCTTTGAGCTCTCTTTCTCTGTGGCTCTTGCTCTCTAGTTAACTGGATCTGTCTCTCAGCTCTTTGGCTCATCTAGCTCTGGCTCTCTTAGCTATCTGGCTCTATCCATTTGGCTCTGCCTCCAACCTTTGGTGGCTCTGCCTCTGCTCGGCTCTCTGGCTCTGAAGCTCTCAGGCTTTCTAGCTCTTGGCTCTTCCAGTGAGTTTTTGGTTTCACTTGACCTCCAAGTGACTCAAAAACTCTTCCCTCTATCAATTGTGCTCTCTATCTATTGTGGAATCCTACGACTCTGTGGCTTCCATCTGTTCGTCTGTCTCCCATCATGAGGAATCATCCCTTTTCGGCTCTGCAGCTCTGCGTGCTTCATAATGCATCCCTGTTACAGAAGCGCCCACTCATAGCATGGCACAGGTGTGATGGCTGTTTCCAAATTGAAATGAACCATCGACGTAGGAAACCTTGTCATTTTGCGATCCTCCTGCCATAATCTCGAAAACAGTAGCATAATGGAAATACATAGGAAAATTGATGAAAACCCCTCATGGGCTATAAGCCCAGACTTCAAATAACATAGAATCGCCCCTATAAGCCTATCAGGTCCGTCATCCTAACACATTTGCAAGTTGCATGGCGAAATGGCCAAAAACAACAATACACGGAAAATACATAGAAAATTCGAAATTCTGGATTTCAAATTATATGCAACTGTGTTTATAACCTTATCGGGTCCACGCCCTGATCGCAAATCACAATCGCGTCCCGCATGTGCATCGGCTCTGGTATCAGGGAATCATCGATCGTCGATCACCCGATCGCTGATATTGCACATCGCATCGCATCGGCCCAATGGGTTGTGTCTCTACTCCTCTAACTGTGTCGATTGACAATCCGTTGATCCACCAATCGCAATCGTTAATCACCTAAAGGTTCCGATATCGCATGCAAGTCTTCCCCCAATGCGATATGTCGAAGATTGCAAATCGGGGAGTCCTTCCTCTCTACTTAAGTCCTCCCTTTAACCTCTTCCGATACGATTTCCCTTAAAGAGGTTTAAGTCCATTTTTATAAGGAAATGCTTCCTTTTCTAAGGATAACGGGCAATCTTCTTTTTACAATAACTTCCTCATCCAAAGTCCATTTTAGCCCATTAAAATTGCGTTAGATTCAGAATGAAGAGATCTATGTGATGATACTATTCCTAAGAGCATCTTTTGACTTTCATTTTTCTCTATGAGGAACATTTTTAGAGTTAGAAGTCTATGTTAGATCCATTTTTGATCACGCCTTCCCACTAAAAAGATTTTGGACTCCAAAAGTATGAAATACTAATCTGAACAGTAAACGAGAGTAACAACACCCTCTTCTTTCAGCCTCCATACACTTTCCTTGCACAATGCCTCTGAACCAAAGCCTTTGAACACTTCCTTCCTAGATGTGCTTGTCCTCCTGGGAAGAACTGTCTTCCTCCTTGAATTTCTGCAGAACTCCTGCTGAGAAGCTCATAGAAGGTAGTTTGAACTTCTCTTCCTTGATCATTGATCCAAGGTGGCTCAAACCAATGTGAAGTTATATATGCTTCACTAAAATTTCATTTGCACCTGTTTGACATACTGTCAACAACAAATATTAACAACAACATGATTACAGACAATAACTGGATGGCCTAAACTCTTGCTTCAACAAAAGAAATAGATTTCACATCTTGTGAACACCTCCACGTCTTTACATCTGCATACAAATGATTGACTAGATAACAAGCCAACAAAACATGCCTTTAAAACAATTGACCCTTCAAGTCAAGCATGTAGAAAAAGAATTCTAAAGTTCTTTTTCAAAGATGAAACACTTCATCATTATCTCCATTTTGGAGACCAAAATCAACTTTTTCCAAGTCAACATTAACATTACATGCATGCTTAAAAACAAAGCAATCAACCCTCCAAGTTAATCACACATATATGTTCAAACACAAGGAAATCATCAACATCCCTGTGTTCATGCATATCAAGCTTATGCATGCATTTCATCCTTCAACTTTCACTTAAGAACACTGTAGTTTCGAAGTTGAAACGAAATATAATGTTTCATCCTTCAACTTTCGCTTAAGTACATTGTACTTTCAAAGCTGAAATGAACATAATGTTGTAGGAATAAAGTGAGTCTCCTACTCAACTTTTCCATTCACCTTCTTGGTAAAAACCTGCAACTTACATCTCATTAACAAAGAAATGCAAATAGATGCATTTTCAAAAAGACATGCAACCTTTAATTGGATAAGAACTCTAACCATTTCTTACCAATCCATTTCAAAGGTCCTTCCTTTGTCTACACATCAGCATCAACATCTGAATCATCCTGAAGCACATCAATGATGGAATCTTTCTTTCCATTCCTGCCATTTTCTCTTTCCACCTTCTTCAAGTTTCGTGCAAGCACTGTTGGATTCAAAGTCCAACACTTTGCAGCAATATGTCCTTGCTTATGGCAGTAAGTGCAACACATGTGCATCTTCTCAACAACATGATTTGTCTTGTCCAATGGACCTTTGGCTTCTTGCTTCCTTTCCTTCAAAAGTTTCCTGCATGTGGCCATTTTATTCCAACATCTAGAAACATTATGGTTATCCAAACCGCAAAAGGAACAAGCAATTCTTTTCCCATGCTTATATGGAAATTTATCATGCTTTACATAATCAAAAGGAATATGTTAAGAACCAGATTTATACCTTTCTTTTTCACCTTTTTTGCATTCATGAGGAGGTGAATTGAATGAAGAAGTGGCTCCCTTTAGAACACCATCAATCTCTTCAAGGCTTTCAGAGTTCCCACACCTCTCTGGTTCAAGTGCATGCTTATGAACACTTGCATCCTACAATAATGTTTCAAGATATTGCATTCTCCATGAATACAATCTTTACACTCTTGAGGTAGAAGACCTGAAATGAAACTCCTTCTTGGAATGGTTTCAATGGCCTTCAAGGCAGCTTTGGAACTTTCTCCATAAGACTGTCCATAGCAAAGAGCCAAATATTTAGGCCTTTCCTCAATCATTATTGGCTCAATAATACCTTGTGCATGTTTGTGCAAGACTTGTCCTTCATAGCCCATCTTGGACATTAACTTGGAACCTATGCCTCTGGTAAGTTTTTCAAAAGAACTAATATAAACATTCTTAGAAGAATTTGAAGACAAACTAGAATTGTTTAACTCTTCCTCAAGCTAATACTTGACTAAGGCTTCTTTGGAAACAAAGAGCCATGTCTCCAACTCATGCATCCTTTCCAGGTTCATATTTGTAATATGAAGTTGGCTCTCCATTTCCTACAATTTGTCAGAGAGAAATTGCTTCTCTTCCTTCATGGAATTCAACTGCTCTCTAGTATGATGCTCTTCCTTCCATCCTCATACATTTCTCTCACCATATCCATCATAGTGAACAAGTCTTGCTTCATGTCTTCATCGAAGAATCTTGTGAAGAAAGAAGAAATTGAGGATTCACTTGTAGAAGTTGTCATTATGCAAATGAACAAAAGAACTTCAAACAATATTAACAAAGAGCTTATTCAAGCAACCTTTTGCAACAAACCTCTTGTGCTTCAAGGATTGCCTTGAGGTCCTTTTCGATGAGAAGAATCCCTTCAACCCTTCTTCCTTCTTGTCCTCTCCTGGACTTAGCTTTCACCTCTGCAAACTCACACAATAGTCAGTTTACAAACAATCAAACAGCTAAATTCTTTCTATTGTTTAAACAACTTTCAAGTCAAACAAGCATATAGATTACTCTGTCAATCAAGAATACTGATCTGATATCACCTGCATCATGATGCAACCTGCTTTATGATACCATCTTCTCTAGTATAACTTAAGCTCTGATATCACCTTCTTTGAAGGTGGGGTTAATCAACCTGAAGATTTGATACCACCTTATCTGAAATGGGGCACTAAAGGCTTCTTGTCAACTTACAAGAACCTTTCCCACTTCAAAGCTTATATATTCCCCAGATCTATGCTTATGATTGATAATTGTGGAATTAAAAGTGCTTCAAATAGGTGTATGCTTGTGTTTGTTTCTTGACTGTTCAAATGCGTATGTACATTTGCTTATGTTGATGTTTAACACACATAATAGTAAATAAAACAACAAACCAACAAACACATAAGATAACAATATAATTAGGAGTTCACCCAAACCTCTTGGGCTACATCTCCGTGAGCTCTAGTCAACTCAACTAGGCTCTCTGGGATTATGGTAATCTTTCTTTTACAAGTTCCACACTCAACTCCATTGGTTTAGAACTGAACCTATGGGTTTATAATACCATCTTATCCCTGGATGTCCATACTCTGCAGACAGATCTAGGCTTCTCTGAACTAGACTCCTTCAATCAACACTCTGAACTATCTTGAGATCTAGCTTGCACCAACTCCCTCAAAATTTTGTTAACTGTCTCTAGAATACCTTCTTCTATCTTCAGTACATTTCAGACATCAGCAATAGCTTTTTCATTTGATCTCTTTGTTGTTCTACAACTTCATTACAGCTCCATGGCTCTTAGAAGTCTGCTTTGAGATCTCTGGCTCTACGACTCTAGCTCTCTAGCTAACTAGCTCTGGCTCTCAGCTCTCTGGCTCATCTGGCTCTGGCTCTCTTAGCTATTTGGCTCTGTTCATCTGGCTTTGCCTCCAACCTCTAGTGGCTCTGCCTCTACTCGGCCCTCTGGCCCTGAAGCTCTTAGGCTTTCTGGCTCTCGGTTCTTGCAGTGAGCTTCTGGTTTTGCTTGACCTCCAAGCGACTCAAAAACTCTTCCCACTATCAATTGTGCTCTCTATCTTTTGTGTAATCCTCTGATTCTGCGGCTTCCATCCATTCCTCTATCTCTCATCATGAGGAATCATCCCTTTTCGGCTCTGCAACTTTGCGTGCTTCATAATGCATCCTTGTTACAGAAATGCTTGCTCATAGTGTAGCATAGGTGTGATGGTTGTTTCCAAATGGAAATGAACCGTCGGTGCAGGAAACATGGTCGTTTGGCCTTCCTCCTCCCATAATCCCAAAAACAACAGCATAATGGAAATACACAGGAAAACTGATGAAAACCCATCATGGGTTGTAAGCCCAGACTTCAAATAATATAGAATTTCCCCTATAATCCTATCGGGTCCGTCATTCTATCACATTTGCAAGTCGCATGGCGAAATGGCCAAAAATATCAATACACGGGAAATACATAGAAAATCTGAAATTTTGGATTTCAAATTATATGCAATCGTGTTTATAATCCTATCGAGTCCGTGCCCTGATCGCAAATTGTAGTCGCGTCCCACATATGCATCAGCCCTGGTATTGGGGATTCGCCGATCATTGATCACCTAATCGCCGATATCGCACATCGTATCTCATCATCCCAATGGGCTGTGTCTCTGCTCCTCTGACTGTGCCAACTTTCGATCCGCCGATCGCAATCGCTAATCGCTTGCCCAGGGTTCCGATATTTCATGCAGGTTTTCCCCCGATGCAATATGTCGAAGATCACAAATCGGGGAGTCCTTCCTCTCCGCTTAAGTCCTCCCTTTAACCTCTTCTGATGCGATTTCCCTTAAAGAGCCTTAAGTCCATTTTTATAAGGAAATGCCTCCTTTTCTAATGATAATGGGAAATCTTCTTTTTACAATAACTTCTTCCTTCGAAGTCCATTTTAGCCCATTCAAATTGCGTTAGATTCAGAGTGAAGATATCTATGCAATGAGACTATTCGCAAGAACATCCTTTAACTTTCATTTTCCTCTGTGAGGAACATTTTTAGACTTAGAAGTCTATGTTAGATCCATTTTGGATCATGGAAGGAGAATATGAAAGAGATCAGGATGGAAGTGGTGAAGGTTCCCTTCCCTACAGATCAATCAACCCTGCAATCAATCACATGAATGCATTCATTTACCATTTACAAATTGAAATAACTTATGATGGAAAAGATGAGTTGAATTTAAATGACATCTAATTCATGAAATACCACTTATCTAATCACTAAAATAACTTCTAAACTACGGAAAGCAAATGTAAAACAATAAAAATAACACTAATCTATTTCCAAGAAATCATAAACACAATCTTTTTAGGTTGTGGTTGTGAATCCTTCCACTCATTCTGCCACAAAAGAGGTGATGTAGAGGTTGCAACCATAGGATTTTATAGGTTAATTGCTACTTAAATTCAAGAAACTATGAACTGCTTGAAATCAAGAAGAAACATAAGTACAAGAAGAGGGACCAAAACCTCTGGGTTGGGCCCAAATCCAAGGGTCTCAACCCTCTAAAACTAAGTCAGATACAACTTAAAAACCAACTTTTCATTATCAAAAAGTGCAGGTCTAATACATCACATAAAAGTTCAAAATAACAATGTCAAGCTTGGAGCTTAATAGCTACACATAGCTGAACAAATTTGAATCCTAATGAGTTATTCTTCTATTTTATTTATACAAAAGGGAAAATGAAGTAGCTCCCTTGAAATTAGGGATGGTTCCCTCCTTGATCTCAAAAAATGTGGATCTTGTCCTTCTTGATCTTTACTTGGACTAGGAGTCACTATGTTTCCAATGAACTCGAAATAGTGAGAGAGGTTGTCTCCATTAAGCCCTCTATAGTAATAACCTAAAAATGTCTTAATTTTCCCACAATTAAGCCACATTAGGCCACATACTATGAAAAAAATCTTTTACTCCACTTACTAAGCGTAATATAACAAAAAATGTGAATTAATGCAAGGGAACGATAATTTTAAGGCTAAAGGGTGGCATATTAATATTCAAAATGTACCTATTGATGGGACACATCATCACCCCCTATTGAAGGTGTTGCTCATTCTCTGTGAAACTCATTCATGCATGTGCTTCTCTTTCATGGTCTTGGTGGCCTCCCTGACATCCCAAGTCTCCTTATATAGTTTTCCCTCTTAGGGGTAAAAACCTCCATTCCTCTCTATTTATTTCCATTCCATATGCTATCCTGCTTCATCCCTTCCTTTTTGTAAACGTAACAGCAAGGGTGGACTAAGGTTGAGTCCTATCCACCTAATTTTCATCCTCTGCATGATTCTCTTGTATAATTATGTTCTGTTCAAGGCATTCCCTAGCCTTTCAGGAGAGTGATATTCTTTGATCTCTAGACTATGGGTTAAGGCATGCCATCTCCTCTCGTAAGCTTGCATGATTTTTGTTCCCAACAATCTGAACGTGTCATCAAAGTGTATAATGGCTTGTTCCTGGGTGGAAAGGTATTTAGGTGCTAAAGAAACATCATTAGAGATGAGGCCATGATTGCTAATGACAACACTTGGGCTCACTAGCTTTGCCATGATATACAATGGTTCCTTTTCTTCCTTTGTCATTACCCTTTTCACTTCCTCAACTCTTGTCTCCTCATGAGTCATACGGGATTCTAAGGCCTTTAGCTGCATTTTTTCCAATATTGCATTGGGATCCCAAAAATTCATATTTGTCAAAGTGAGGTTGTGCATGTAAAATTCAGCCAATTTTGCTTTGTCTTCCATGTTATCTTGCCTACAAAATTCAATGAACTGTTTGTAATCCCGAAAGGGCATAAATCCATGTTGTGCTAAGTTTTTTATTTGGAACTACAACTATTTTTCTTTGAGAAAGAGGGCATAAGAATTTGATGGTTTTCTACATTGCAATGCTTCTATGGGGAGACTTTCCATTGTGACAAGTTGTGTTTCTTTCTCTTATAACCTCTCTCTCAACTGCATGTTTTCTACCTATAGCTACTCTTTCATTATAGACTCTCTCATTATCAACTCACTTAATTCTTTTCTCACTTCAATGAACTTTTCTTCCATGAGGCCTACATCCTCTACCTTCTTAGATTTAAAAATTTGCATCCACCTATGAGTTCTACCTCTTTCTATCTCTAGCTCATAAAGGAGTGGGACTACAAATGTTTTAGGGATAATCCTCCCTCCTTCAATGAATTTGTAGTAGGAGTTCAAGATAGGTTGTGGGCTAGTTTTTTGGAGCTCTTGTAGGTATTTTCCAACAATTTTTGAGGTGGTGGCTACCTCTTGTAAATCCCCTTGTAGGAGTTTGAGGTTTTCCTTGTCTAATTCTAGTTCTCTTCATAGTTTTGAAATACATTTGACTTGGTCTTGATTGCTTCCTCTTAAGCTTGAAAGGAGTGCCCAATGTAACTAAGGTTACAATTACTTCCTATTCAGTGTATTTTGTTCCTTGGGGTGGAGAAGTATTCTCAGGGCTTATTCTTTATTTTCCTTTCTTCTCCTTCTCTTCTTCTTTCATCTCTTCTTCTCCTTCCTTTGTCTTTGCTACTTCTTTTTCTTCTACCTTTGTTTCCTGTTATTTTGTTCTTGTTGCCCCTTCCTCCTCTGTCTTTCTTTCTTCTTATTCTGATCTTGCTACCTCTTCTTCTTCTGTCTTTGCTCCTTATTCTTCCTCTGTTTTCCCCTCTCTTCCTTAAACATTAGAGGCTTGAGTTTCTCCTGGTGTGAGGGCTTTTGTTTCTATGAAAGTCTCCCTATCCATGTCTACAAATTTGTTCCATAGGACATGGATTCTCAAATGGTTCAGAGCATCTACAACTATCAGTTCGATGAGGCCATGGTGAGCTAAATGTTGATGTTTTCCTTCCCTTACCTTTTGACTCAACTCCATGATTGACTACAGAAGGAAATGAGGGACATTAAGTCTTTGAGAAAGGGGTAATTATGCCTTGAATCTCAACTCTTGGAGCAACCTAAACTGGAAGGCATAAATTACACTTAACCTCCCTTCACAAGATATGTATTTAAGGATATGGTAGGCTACCTCATCCCAAGGGTAAGGAAAATTTTCTCTCGACCTCACTCCATTCTTGTCTTCTACTGGCTTCTCTTTTGAAAGGAAGAAGTTTTTCCTAGTTGGGACACTTGCTTGTCTTATTTTCTCCATCTCATTCCTAGAGGAAAGGTTGTCACTCTGTTGATAGTTTATGGAATGAAAGAAATGGCCAACTCTCTGAAAACATTTGTGGCACTATCTTTCCCTTGAGAGTGCAATTCCATGGAAAATTGATGGGCAAGATCATCATCATACCCCTTTAGTAGTTCAAAGAAACCCAACAACTGGTGGTTTCTAAAGATTTCAACTACAAGAGCAGTCTTGGTGAATTCTCCCCGTGTCTGAGGTTTCCCTTTTATTAAATCCTCCCCCATCTCTTCTCTATTACTCCTTAATGATATGTAGAGGTGGAATTTAAAATATTCAAGTAGTCTCAGTGGTGAAACAATGGAATAAAAAATGGGGAAACAATAGCATAATGCTTGGTGATAGTGAGGAATAAGGGTGCTCGAAGTTATATTCACCAAACTATTTTCTTTTATAATAACCACAACAAATTCCAAAAGGATCCCCCACTGATCAATTGACTATTATATGCTCTTAATTTCAAACAAGTTGTCCATGAAATTGGGTGTAGAGATAAAGAAGGATGGTATCACTTACTTCTTATCAGAGAAATTCTAGGTGTGGCTGAATATTTTGAGACAATATCAAGCCAATGTGACCCCTTTCTCTCCTCTCAATTCCTCCTATATCTCCTCTCAGCCCTCCTGTAGCAATTACAGGCCTACGTGTAGCTTTCTCCTATAGCACTGTGAAGGTAGCGTATGAAACTCCTTAATGAAACTCTTGTTGCTCGATGCACTAGCTCGTCCTTCCTCCACTAATTTTTGGAATGAGTGATGGTGGAAATGAAGTTGAACCAACACATAATATCCTTTTTTGGTTAGAACATTGGAGCACTATAGTGACTTGGCATTAACATGAGTTTCTTCTTTTGGATCATTGTCCCCACTCAGTGTAATCATCTCTCCATCCTTGTGATTAGCACCCCACGCTTCGAGGACATCACTTTGTTTTGAGTTGAAATTTCCTCATTACATGGGTGACTTAAATCACACTTGAGTTGACTAGTCGACGGTGGCCCAGTTCACTTGCCACCTCCAGCCTATTAAAACACCTTTTCTTGCCTAAAACACATTTTTTTCATTTTTATGCAGAGGCAGGAGGTTAGGGTTTTCATACCTTATCCTTCCTTTGGATCAATATGATACATAGGCTTACATGTTGGACCTAGATCATACATCATTATGATCAAGGGATTTGACCTCTTTGACTTATTTCCCATGCATGTCTTAATTTTTTATGTTTCCTTGACTGTTTTTGTTGCTGTGTGTTTGTTGGAGCCTCTTCTATATCCAAGTTGTTGTTGTTGGTGGAAAGCCTCCATGAGAATGAGGTGTCTCTTCACAATTGCAAACTGAGCTTCATCATCCCTTCTGGTGGTGGAAAAAACATAATATCAGTGTTTATTATGTGGTTGTACATGCTTCTACAAGAGGAGTTTCTTCGTGTAGCAGTCTTTGGTTCTCCCCTTTAAGTCTTCAGTTGGAATGAGGAAGATGAAGGAGATGATGATGAGTTATGAGGATATGGTTAGAATCATGGATTAGTAGCGTAGGCACTTTAGCGATAGAAAATGATAGCTTCTGTGTTTTTCTATTATGATAGGACAAAGTGGAGAAGTTTGAGCAAAATTTTGGTGAAATGAGTGGACGAATTATGTATGGGTCATGGAAAAATTGTAGGAGGACCCTCTTTACCAATTCTCATAGTCAGGATGGTCTTTTGGATTATTTGCTTCCTCATATCTCCCTCTTGTAGCTCCACAGGCTCCCCCAGTAGCATTACAGGACCTTCCTTTAGTAATATAGGTCCTTCCTGTAACATCACAAAGAGGAGGTGAATTTCGGATTTCTTGATGATGGGATGGTGGAGAGAGATAGTAATGCGAATGGAGATGATGGATATGAAGTGTATGGATAGAGGAATGGATGGTAACCTATAGGTCTTCACCTGTAGCCATGAAATCTGCCACTGTGTACAACTCTGCACAACAAAAGAAAGCTTAGCAAATATGATATAAGCCTCTTCTTTTTTCTCTTAAATTTCTTTTCTCTTTTTTTTTTCCTCTGTTTTTCTTGAGATGCATAGGCCACCCTAGAGGCAGTTTTCAACCTGCATGCCCGCCCTAGGTACCTCAAGGGAGGTTTTCACCTAGGGATATTTAGTATCCTTTTCTATTTTGTTTTGCTCCAGGACTGCCTGAAAGAGGTTTTCAACCCAAGAGTTAGCCTCAGATTCCTCATAGAGGTTTTCATCTAAGCCTCTTATTTTTTTTTTAATTTCTAAGGGTGTGGTGGACTGGAATCTATGAAACTCCCAGAAACATTCAATTCATTGTTGACTGAACTGATAAATTCCTCCTTTGATAAAGGTATTCTGTATAACATCAATCTGTAACCATTTACAACCAGGGAATTCCTTCCTCATCTGGATAGATCCATTTCAATGACACTTTTCTACTAGGTATTTTCCTAACCATCTTATCATTAGCTCCCCTTTAAAATCTTTGAACATAGAATCATATAGCAAGGCTCAATCCCCTTCTTGAGAAATCTTTTCCTTGATATGATTTTCATGCTAGACCTTCCTTTGCAGTTGTGTGACTTTCATGTGTAAGAGAGCTTGCATTCTGAACTCATCTAAGCCATTCAGTTGGAGCATCCTTTCTTTCTTTGTTGCGGTGACATCTAAGTCCAACTAAGCTGCCATTCTCAAAGTGTTATATTTAAACTCAATAGAAAGAAGATCTTTCTTCCCATAAAAAAAATCATATGGAGTGAATCAAGTGGTGGTTTTACAAGTGGTATTGTAGGCCCAATTGGTCTCTGCTAGTCTCTCTGCCCAATCTTTCATGTTATTGCTAATAGCCTTGGTGAAGATGCTCTCCAGTGCTCTATTTGTGACCTTTAATTTCCCATTTTCTTGAGGATGACAGGTGGTGGATGCCTTGTGCTTGATATGGTGATGCCTCATGAGATCCTCAATCAAATTGGATGTGAATTATGCTCCTTGATCAATTATTACCTCCCTTGGATACCCAAACTCGTAGAAGATGTTCTCTCTTAAAAATTCTGCCACTTTTTACTCGGTTGTTGTTTTGATTGCCTTTGTCTCAGCCCACTTCGTCAAGTAATCAATGCACACAATGATGTACGTTTTCTACCCTAATGGTGGATCAATTGGCCCAATGAAATCCATGCCCCACTTTTCAAATGGCTCTAAGGACACTTGAGGTTAATGGAGCATTTCATCCCTGGGTATCGCTTTTCCCATTCTTTGGCACTGCACATCTAGTGGTATATCTCCTTGCATCTTGATGTAAGGTGGGCCAATAGTAACCATCCTATAAAAATTTAAAGGGCATCCTTTTTGCAGCAAAATTACCTCCACAAGGGCCATCATGACATACTGAGAGGATGTTAAATACCTCCTCCTCTCTTAGACATCTCCTCAATATTTGGTTTGGTCCCAATCTAAAATGATTTCCCCCAATCCAAGTGAAAGGAGAGCTTTTTATTACATTCTTGCCCTTCGCCCTGGATGATAGATTAGGAGGGAACTTCCCAGCAACCAAGTAGTTTTCTATGTCAAAAAACTTGGGAGAAAGCATCAAGATGGCAAAGCGGTGCTCATCTGGAAGTTGATGATCCACCATCTCTTCATTACCTGCAAGTAAAATTAACCTGGACAAAAAAAAATGCAACCACATTTTCTTTTGCTATTTTCACAATGATAGTCAAATCAAACTGTTGCAGCAATAAAAACCACCTAATTGTCCCAACATTAAGAGTACAATTTTAATCAAATATTGAATGGTGCATGATCAGTATGAACAAGCTTTTGGTACGTAGTGATATAATGCCTAAATTTGTTTAAAGAATGTACTACAACTAAGCGCTCTTTTTCAGTGACACTGTAACTCAACTCAACTTTAGACAAATTCTTACTAATGAAGTAAATGGCATAAGGAAACTTATCCTTTACTTTTCCCCCAAGTCCCGCGCCCACCCCCAATAAATTTTTTATTTGATGCATTAGTATGGATATGGAAAGGTAATTCCCAGTTGGGACCTCTTAGGATGGGTGCATTAGTCAACTTTTCTTTCAAAACTTCAAGGGCCTCTTGAAAAATGCTAGTCCAACAAAAATCTGAATATTTTTCTAGTAAACCAAATAAAGGTGAATTTGCTTTACTAAAATCTTGGATGAATCTCCTATAATACCTTGCTAATCTTAAGAATCTCGTGACGTCCCTTTGCTTCTTACGGGTAGGGACCCTTTTGATGATGGAGATTTTGTTTGGGTCTACTTGTATCCCTTCCTTGGAGATGGAATGGCCAAGGGAAGTCCCCTGATTCATCAAGAACTCACATTTCTCAAGGTTTAGAGACAGTTTCATATCAATGCATTTTTTGAAAACCTTGAACAGATTGGAGAGAGCTTCATGGAAGTCACATCCATAAGGAGTGAAATCATCCATGTATATTTCAACAAAATCATGAAGCAATTCACCAAAAATAATCAAAACTTCCCTTTGGAAAGTAACAAGGGCATTGCACAAACCAAATGGAAGAACTTTGTAACAAAAGGTACCCCAAGGACAAGTGAATGTGGTCTTGTCTTGGCCTTTGGGGTTAATATGGATTTGATTGTATCCACTAAATCCATCTAGGAAGGAGATGAATTTATTCCCTCCAAGGCCATCTAGGACTTGGTCAATTATGGGCAAGGGAAAATGGTCTTTCATTGTAGCCTTGTTGAGCTCCTAGTAATCCACACATATTATCCACTTCCCATTCTTCTTAGGAACTAACACAAGAGGTGATACCCACTCACTATCTGAAATAGGGTATATGAACACTGCATCGAGTATTTTTTGCAGTTCTTCTTTCACAATGTCCTTAAGAGCTAGGTTCATCCCTCTCTAGGGTCAGCACACAATCTTTCATCCCTCCTTGATGTAAATATGGTGAGTACATACCGAGGGATGAACACTTTTTATTTCCTTATAGTCGCAAGAAAAATCATCTAGGTGTTTCCTAAACACTTTGCGCAATTGTTCTTCCTGTTTGGTCGAGAGAGAAGGGTTTATATTTAAGTTTCTAGGTGGGCCAAACTCTACAATCTTGACATGGTCTCCAATTGAGTCAATAGGGAATAAGTTAGCCCAAGTATTACCCTTAGATTCTTTCATCAACTCATCAATGGGTATGGGAGTTGGGTGTTGATTATGAAGGATATGGTTAATGAGATCATCTTCATCAGGTTTCCCCCCTACTGTAATTGTGTCCAGAGTGCATATTAGGTGGGGGGCAGTGTGATATAGCTCATCTTCTTCCTCCTCTTCTAGCCACAAGGGTAAGTCATGCTAAATAGAAGGCTGAGCAGGAGGATACAATACCAATTGTTTATAAAAATGTCCCTTCTTAATGGTCATGTTCCCATCCCTATAACTAATGTAAGCATCAACAGTGGCTAACCATGACCTTCCCAAGATGAGAGGATAGCCATTAAACTTTTTTTGGGGGGTTGGATAACCAGGAAATCAATAGGATACTCCAAGAGTCAATGGAGACCATAACATCTTCAACAACTCCCTCATGAGCTACTATGGATATATCTGAAAGTTGTAGCACTGTCGTGGTCTTTCCCAAAGCCCCTTGGATGTTTATATTTAACATGATTTCTTTAGTCATCACATTGATTGCATCCCAAATATCAATCTCAGTGTTAAGTACAATAAGGCCATCAATGTGCACATCTACTATAGGGCTTCCAAGGCCTATATATTTTGGGGAGATCACCCTCCCAAGCGTCAAATCAGATAATTTCCCAACAACTTCTATGATGGGGGTGTCTCTTTTTCTTCTCCTTGGATTTTTGAAACATTTGTCTTTGATGATCTTATTATAGATGGGAACATCTTTAATAGCCTCGAGAAGGGGTATTTTAACACACAAATTGTTCAATTCTCCCAAAAGTTCAACCTCTTATAAGGTGTGTTGGATAGGGTGGATCAACCACTTAGGAAAAGGAGGTGGATTGACATGAGGAACACTCACTTCCTTCTCTCTTTTAAGATCTTCAGGTGGATAAGGTGGGTGGTTATCTGGAAGCACTCTCCCAGATTGAAGGTTGATCTCTTGGGTTTCCACAACATAAGAAGGGTAAGATGTCTCTCCATTGTATATCTGTTGTGCTTGCTTGTTGTTCGGGTTTGTATTTGTTTGAGGAGGAATTTGAGGTTTATTAGGTGGAGTAGGTTGAGTGAGATGTGGCTAAGGTTGGGGTGGAGGTAGTAAATCAGGAAATTGGTTAACTTGAGGCTTCCACCCTTGTGATGGGTTTCCCCATTGAGAAGATCGAGGTGGATATGGCTGAAAAGGATGGTTGATAGGTTGAGTAGGATATGGAGGAGCATAAGGCCAAGAAGGGGGTGTGGAACAAGATGGGTGAGTGGAAGAGTACCAAGGTTGCAAGGGTGTATTCTGATTTGGATTATAATAAGAGTAGTGTGCACCTTGAATTCCTTGGTTATATGTCCTAGGTCCTTTGTCTTCTTTGATTGATGAAACAAAGTTGCTCTGACCCCCCTTATACTCCTTGATATATAAATTTACTCATGGAAAAGAAGGGCACTTGTCTATTTAATTATTTTCTTCACATGCGAGGTAAACCTCTATGATATTTAAGGGTCACTCGTTCCTACAATGTCTTTTGGTGCATCTTCGGTAGAAAATAACTAGTTCTCTTTCTTCTTTCTCCTGCTTTATTTTTATTTTCATGGTATCCATTTGTAGTGAAAAGGTATGCAACATTTCAATCTCGAAATTCTCCAACATGTTACCTATCCCATTCGTAATGGATGTTGTGGAGGAAGATGAACTGACCAAACCTTAACTAGATCTACCCTTATTTCTAGCAACCCTAGAGTGAATTGTGAACACGATTTTAATGTCATTATAGGATAAATGATGGATATATCACCTAGAAATCATGTTGAGGGTCTCCAACATGTCTTCCCTGATCCCTCAGAGAAGAAATAGTTTGAGTGATTCAGGATCAAGGATGCAGCTGACCCTCCTATAACTATGTTGAAATCTCTCTGCATAGTCTTCTAAGGATTCATCAAATCCAAGAGTCATCCTAAATATTTCTTCCTTGGTTTCTTTGGACGTACAATAGTCACTGTACGTTTTATTAAAGGCTTATTTCATTTGGGCCCAGGTAGTGATGTTACCCTAAGGTAGATCCATAAACTAGCGCAAAGCTGCATATTTAAGGGTAGAGGGGAATAACTTCAGCTTTTGCTCGTTAGAGGCATAGTCATAGGTCCTACAGACAAAATTAAATTGACACATGAAGGTATCAGGATCCTCAGAGGTTAATCCATGGAAGTGTGGAAGGGAAGTAAGGATTATATTCTTCACTCTAGCCTCTCCATTCATCTCTATGATAGCGAAAACCTCATTGTTCCTATTTTCATCCATAGTTTGGTAGGTGAAGTGGGTTATTATTATTCCCCAGTAGGTTCCTCAAAAATTCTAGGTTGCTCACCTAGAAGATCTTCTAACTCCCCTGTAGTCAGAGAGGGAAGTTAACAATCACTGAAGAAGAGTGAAGGTTTACTGTTTGAGGGTGTGGCAGTTTTTGGCAAGAATTTTCCTTGATTATCCCTACTCCTACAAGGCATGAAATGATTTTTTATTTTTTTATGTTACTTTTTCAAAATTTGTATGCAAAATTGTTGGCTTGATGGGCCCTGACTGTGGTTCAACATTAGTCAGCCAAGAAAATCCCTACACTACTAGCCCTTTTGGCATCAATTTGCGGAGTGCGGGTTGAAGTCTCACCTGAAGCAGTATGGGGGGATGTAGGAACCAAGTTTTTGTACCCTGAGATGGTAGTGATCTCGCTTTATACCTTTAAACTGCCTTCACACAGATCGATAAGCCTATTAGGGCTTATCAATATACTTCTCTTATTCGTCCTTCAGACCTCCATGAAGGTCTACGATCATCCTTCACATACCCTACATATGTGAATCAACCACTTATGCACCTCTGTAATTACTCTTACTTCTGTGTTTACCCTGATTAGCTTAAGTATTTGATAACTTTAACATGAAGTGCAATTATCTTCCCATAAACAGATATTCTTACTTGTGTTCATATAACAAAGTAAAACATATAGATTCGCGCATCAATACAACATTAAAACATAAACCCAGTATTCATCCGTGATGTAAATTTATAACAGAAGTAAAAGAGATCATACACAAATAATTCCAGAATAATTGTCTTTATTTATGCTTCAGATCTTCTTAACAGACTCTAACTACCCTACACACACATCTCCAGGGGTCTGCGCACTCAGCTGTGGATTTCTACCCTAGGCCTCTGTGCACACAACTGTAGATCCTCTTTCCTATGCTAAGAATCTTCACCCTTAGCTCTCACAGACCCATTACATCAATGAATCATGACTACTACTAAAAACTCTTCTAGGAATTCCTTTTTATACAATCCCATGGTCCATGCACCATGTGTAGATCTCCTAAAGCTGACATGACTTACATAAATGAAGGGTGGAAACCCTTAATGGAATTTTACATCTTCGCACTCCGCGACCACAAAATGCGGAGACTTTACATTCTTTATACAAAAACTTGGGATGTTAACCCAAAAATTGGCACTAGGGGACTCGTTCCCAATAGACCCCCAACACAAATATGGTGACTTGCCCCTAGGTCACTCTATTGGTGTGGAGATCTTGTCGCAGAGACCTCCCAGCTCCACCTGTACCACTGTAACTTCGGCGGTGCACTACATCGCCACCTACTTAACCTGCTCGACCAATTTCTCCGTCTCTAGTCCTATGCTATCTGCTAGTATTTTTTGTTGTGTTTCCTACAGACTAGCTAGTTTTCCTTTAATGGTGGCCATGAGCACATAGGCATCATCCAGCCAAGGCCCTATTCTAGCCTTGAGAACGCCCTCTTTTCATTATGCTGTGTCCACTTGTTCCTTTAGTGCCTTTGCTTCCTACAGCTTCACCAACCTCTCTGTGATGGCGAGGGTGGGCGCCGATTCTCTTACCTCGTCATACTTTTGCTCCAGTTCCCTTGCCTCGGTCTCTAATCTCTACAAGTTGGGATCTTCCTACAGACTGGTAACTACTTTGAGCGACTTCTTGAAGAGCAATATGCACTCCTTCACTGTGCAATCTACTACTGCAACTGCATCCTTAATAGTTACCTTGCGCTGCTCTCTGACTTCTGGTGGAGTCGAAGGCTGGACCCTCAACTCAAGCTCTGTGATCTTAAGGTTCAACTCAAACTGAACCTTAGCCAGATCTGTCTTTGTGTTGTGCACACTAGCAACGAGCTTTTAAATTCTGGTGTTGATCGGAGCATCTTCAAGGTTATTCAACTACGGAACAGTTTTGCATGCCTCGGCTACTATGGCTGTGGTGCACTCACTATTCTTCATAATCTTCCTAAGGAGCTCGATCATGGAAGTCTTCTCCACAAACATTTGGGCATTATTAACCTTTTGTTAATTGATCACATTCAGTGTGCTGCTCTCGGGCTTGAAGTTCCGCGATCACACCGTCTTGCAGGGTGTGAAGGGCTTCACTTGGAAGCGCAGCCAAGTTCAGCCCAACCTTCTTGAGAGCACTGACGGTGGCCTTGTTGGATACTATTTATGCGGTC
Source organism: Pinus taeda (assembly GCA_000404065.3). Lineage (NCBI taxonomy): Eukaryota > Viridiplantae > Streptophyta > Pinopsida > Pinales > Pinaceae > Pinus > Pinus taeda. The sequence continues at coordinate 26,593 of APFE031371875.1, read as the reverse complement.
AATTCTCTATCCAGCTGTGCAATGGCCTCGGGATCCATAGAGCGAACCATCTCTACTACATCTGAGGTTCTAGGCACCAAACTAGTTGACGTCGGATTGCCTCGCCCTACATTGATCTGCACTTGAGTAGCCTGGATTTGTAGCTCATACAGACTTGTCTGAATGGTGACCAAGGCGTGCTTTTGCTACTGCTTAAAATGTTGCAGCAATTCTGCTGTCGCGTCCCTGATTGTGTCTCCAATGGAATTCAGATCACCTTCAGTCAAGGTGATTGGGTCGAGCAATGATTTGCTAGCCTTGGACTTCTTCTGTGATCCTACTTTTTCTTACTCCCAAGTGTGCTTAACCCGAAATGGCAAAGTCTCCAAGTTTGCACCTCCCTATCTTGGCTGCTACTCTTCTTCCTCTATTTGCGGTGAAGGAGACCTCTGACTTCTGTCAGAGTCACACTATTCCTCTTCTTCCTCGTCTTCTGTTTGCTTCTTAGCAGCACGCTCTGCTTTAGCTTTTTCCTCAACCTCCTTTTTCCTCCTTTCAGCCAACTGTTGCATATTTAACCTTCTTCTGTTTTGTTGTAGACTTACTGGACCCAACTAACAAGTCTGAGGCCATGCGCCACTCTGCTGGCCAACTCTTGAGGACCGTGGCAATTGCATCATTTGTCGCCAAGTATGGAAGATCATACCATTTTTTCTCAGGTTCGTTCCGTGCTCTCATGGAAATGCAATGGAAGTTTTCCTTGAAATTCACATATTCTAACAACTTCTCAAAGGCACTTGGTGAGAGTCGTGGCTTACAGTTAATTGCGGTGCGGATGCTTGTCTCCATCAACAACCAAAAGATCTTTTTGTCTTTAACCCTCGCAGTGTCCTTGGTAGCCTAAGGCAAAGCAAACTTCACTACTTCTGGTAGATCTGACTCAACTGGAGGAAACTGGCTGTCCTTCAATAATTCCCATGCAACCAACACAATTGATAATAGTAGCCAAGAGTAGTGAAAGGTTTTACTCTGGTCTTGCGCTTCTCTGCAGTTCGCAGGGAACCCACTACAGAGGTAACGTGCCCAATTAAATTGTATGCCCTCCATGCACTGAGTCGTTAAAGACACAAATGGTGTGAGCACCTCATCTGTGTGACACTTCCTCATTATTTTCACAGCCAAAATCTAGGTGGCTAACTTAATCGCAAGGTCGGGTATGCTATAAATTGAGTAGCCACGCGGTTTCTTGGCAAGCTTAAAATTATCCTTCATTCACATGGCGAGGTTGCACTCGCCCACCTTTCCACCAAATGCCATGGCCGAATTCAACCCTAAATGCAGGAGAAATGTGATCCTATGGATCAAAATATCCGTGATTAGTATCGGTTCTCCCAACCGCAGGCATCTGTTATGCACCAAACATAATGGTTATTTGATCACCATCAAGGTTATGGGCGCATGGTGGTAATGCGGCACACATAAAAGGTTTAACAGTCCTGCTTTGTCCACCCCTCTAATCCACTTCTTCGATTCTAGCGTGGTGACACTCGTATCTTTATAGAAAACGTGAGTCATAAAGGTTTGAGTCACCAAGTGGGGGAATCACTCTGTGTCTACCAAATCCCAATCCTCCAGCATGAGAGAGAGGATACGCACCAAGCGGGACTTCAAACATGATCTGGTATGGAAGCAACGGGGTATTCAACATAAATTTGCCCTCATCTAGGTCCTTTGGGACCTTTACCTTACCCTGACATAGAGGTATGTATTCTGGTAATTTTGAAATAGGGTCTACACCCTCAATGTCAATGTCGTCTGTGCCCATATCCATATCTTCGGTGTCCTCCTTAGATTCTAGCTCTACCACCTTGCCCTTCTCCTACGCGGTGTGCTTTTCTTTTTATGGTGTTTCCTCGGCGACGTGCGCACTGGCTGTGCCACTTTTTGCTTATACTTCTTTGGTTTTGGACCCTCTCTAGTTAGAGTAGGCCTTAAACTAGATGACCTTGGCGATTTGGTACTTCTATGGGCACTTCTACACTCATGACTTCCGGGGCAGCTCCCTAAGATGACATTGCTTCTCCAGTACTTGCGGTTTCCATGGGCGCTAATATGATGCTAGTAAGGAGCTCCTAGGTTTCCTTAGGCAACTTCTCAAACACTAAACTTGCTACCAAAGCTCGAAACTCTCAAGGTTCATGCGTGCCTGAGAGCTCAACACTTCAATTCTCAAAATGGCAAGTGTTTTTCATTGGGTGACCATTTGTAATTTATAGGAAAATTCGAATTCAAACCCAATCGTTCCCCCCAAAATCCACTCATAAATGCTAGATTGGCGACATATTTTCAAATATCTTGCTCTTAAATTCCAACTTAAATGACACCCCCTGCTCCATTTAGTGGTTTTTCCACTGTCAAATCATGAACAATGACCATAACGGTCACTTTCTGGCTTCCCTCGTGCTTCTGTGAATGCTGTGACATTCCTTCTTTCTGCATAGTTCCCTAGTCACGCAGATCCACAACCTGGGTAGTGTAGTTTATAGTCCTGCGCCTCCTTTCTGCTGCCTAGAGCGTTAAGACTATGCTTTCACCATATAGTCATCTGGTTGGATCCCCTGTGTATGGCTTCAATTGGTTTCCATTCACCTTTCCTCAGAAGGGATCTCCATTCAACTTCACCAGCTAAACTGCTCCACCAACAGTAATCTTCTTGATGACAATGGCCCCAGCCAATGCATCCTAAATATTCTTGGAAATTTATCAAACTCACTATCATATAATAAAACCAAATTGTTTACCTTGAAGGTGTGTAGTTTGATGTGTCGATCGTGCCATGCCTTTTCGCGCTCCTTTTGAACTTGCTGATGGAATCCAGTGAGAAATCTATCTTCTTCTAGTTTTGTCAGTTGCGTGAGCTTCCCTTCTAGGGCTCTGTGATCCGTCATTCCTATGAATGCCACTATGCATAGACTAGGTACAATGTACTCCATTGGCATTACAACTTCTACGCGACAAACCATCCTGAAGGGCGTTTGTCCCATCAGCTTCTTGTAGGTCGTTCTATAAGCCCATAGCACCGTGGGTACATGCACATCCCAATCATTCCTTTTTGCATTACAAACCTTCGTCAATGTGTTATCCAATATCTTATTAAACACCTCCACCATCCCATTAACCTGCGGATGATATGGCATAGTCTTCTGATGATAAACCTGAAATTCCTCCGTCAACACACTGATTGTTTCATTAAGAAAATACCGCGATCGCTCATCAAGACTTTTAGACAACCAAACCTCATCAGCACGTACTCAAAGATGAAATTTGATGTTGTTTCCCTTGTACAATCCTTCACAGGTTGCGCCTCTTCCCATCTGGTCAAATACCTGGTTGCGATGATAATATACCGTGCACCCGTCTTCTTTCTTGGAGGCTAAATTGGTCCTACAAAGTCAATTTCCCACTTCTTGAATGTCTATAATGACATTTGCAGATTCAGAGGCAGCTCATCCCTCCATGATGGCCTGCCAGTCCTTTGACATGCATCACATGCCCTACAATATGCTTTTGAATCCTTATGCAGGGTCGGCCACCATAACCCAACGCGTAAAATCTTTTGCATTGTTGCTTTTACTGCATAAAGTCCTCCTGCAGCTCCTCCATGAGCTTCATCGAGGATTTTGCTCAGCTCTAACTCAGGCACATAACATTGCAGTATTTCATCCGCTCCTGTTTTATACAAGTGTCCTACAATGATAGAAAAGTTTGTCATGCACACTACCAATTCCTTCATTTGTTGGCTAGTATACCCTTCTGGAGTCGTTCCCATCATCAGGAATTGTATAATATTGTCAAATTAGCTGTCTACGATGCACACCGCAAAGCTTTGCACATCAGGTATTCCTTCCTCCAAATTAGTAGGCTCCTCTCTTGTTTCAATGCGCGATAAATGATCTGGTCTTGCATTCAATTATCCTTGCATCACAATGACTTCAAAATCATATTCTTGAAACCAAAACAGCCACCTGCATATCTCGCCCCCAACACAGGCTTGTTGACCAAGTATTTCAATTCGGAATGGTCTGTATACATCTTAAAGTGTCCACCTAACAAGTAGTGTCAGAACTTCTAGAGCGCGTACACCATAGCTAATCCTTCGTGCTCTATCGTTGAATAATTATTCTCAGCTTTGGACAACTTCCTACTTGTGAATGCTATAGGATGATCTAATTCTCCCTTACCAGCCTGTGTCAATACTACTCTCATCACAATACATGAAGTGTCCACATGCACATGAAATTTCTTCTTCCAATCCAGGAAGATGAGGATTGGCACGATGACCATTTTCGCCTTTAGCACATCCAAGCTCTACTGACATTCTTCATTCCAATAGAATGCAACATCCTTCTTCAATAATTTTTCCATTAGCACAGTGATCTGGGCATAACTCTTAATGAACTTCCTATAGTATCCAGTAAGCCCCAACGTTGTGCACAGCTGCTTCACACCCCTTGGTGCCTCCAAATTGATTATGACCATGATCTTCATAGGGTCTACCATCAAGCCTTTGTCTACATACCACATGGCCCAGCAAGATCCCAAAAGGGACACATAACAAACATTTCTTCAAATTGAGCGCGATATGATACCTTCGGCATGTATCCAACATCAAGCGTAAACTAACTAGATGACGCTTTACCAACCCAAACACCGTCCAATCATCAAAGTATACCTCCAGAAACTTGTGAATGAAATCCTTGAACGCCACAATGACTACACGTGAAAAGATCACCAATGTGTTCTTCAGCCCAAAAGGCATCACAGTATATTGAAATCATCCCCATTTAGTCGCCAAGGTTGTGTTGCTTCTATCCTCAGGTGCGATCTTGATCTGGTGGTACCCATAGAACCCATCAGTGAATTAATATGCTTCCCGACCACCAACATTATCCAGCACTTCATCGGTGAACGGAGTTGGGAAAGGATCATGCACACAAGTGTCATTCAACTTCCTGAGATCTACGCATATCCTTATCTCATCCTTCTACTTCTTTTCCTGAATGACCATTGGGCTCACCCAATCAGATTCTTCTACTGGCTCAATAATACCTTCCGTGAGCATTTTTTCCAACTCTACGCGGACCTTTTCTTTATACTTCGGGTTGAGGTAGTAAGTCCTTTTCTTGACTGGCTTCGCATCCTATTTTACGGTGATCTTCATAACACCCAAGTCCCCTATTATTCCTTTCAAATATGAAAACTTCGTAGGGAACAAGTCTTGATATTCGCTGAGCAATTTAGCGACCTTATCTATTGTCGCATCATCCCTGTAGTCCCCAATCTTTACAAATTTTAGCTCCGCTTCTGTGCCAATGTTCATCTGTCTTATTTTGAGTGGCACGGTGATGTCTGGATTCTCTATTTTTGGTCCTTCAACTTCACGATGACCTTCAATATCTGGAATATTAATCTTCCTTGGATCCTCGTCTTCTTCTTCAGCAGTCAAATCGTAGCACTCCAACGCGTGGCTCAGCTGGGTGGTCCAGTATAGTTGAATCAAATCTAAAGGATCATGTGGTATCCTGAATATCATTTCCTTGAACTCCTGTAATGCTTCGTCAATACACTCAAATCCATCCTCAAAGCTCAACGTCATCAGGAATACTTGTCGCAAAACATCCCACTCTTCAGTGCTATGGCGGAGCTCCGTTTCCAAGTACCAATTCATCAGTATCACATCCAAAGAATGACAAAACAGATGCACCCATTTAGGCTGAGGCTCCACTCCATAAAATTCAGTCCATTTGGCCAAGTGATTGCGTGGATCATTCCTCCCATCATATTTCATTGTTAATTGCACTTTCAGACGACCAAAGCGTACTCTCATCATCTTTCTATATTCATGACAATCATCAAAACTATATTTGTGCGTACCCAACCATCTTACGAGCATAGCACACAGTGCCAAATCCAAGGCCTGGAAGCAATGCTTCTTGGGCACTTCCCTTTCAAAGGCATCCAAAAATTTATCAATGTCAGTCAAACCATCATAATACGACAAACTTCTTACCTTTGATGATACACAACGTAGCAATTTAGTCATCATATTACATCGCAATGTAGATAGTTCATGTAATCGATTCTGCTAGTGTTCTAGTTCCTCCTCTGAATCTAAAGTGCAGGAACATTCACGGTCCCATTTAATATGTCCATCTGCTATCGGATTCACTCAATATTGATCTTGCGTTGTTATCTTCTAGATCCGACCCAAATCATCATCACTTTCATAATCGTGGACCGGTTCAGTATAGTGTGGTCCTTCTGCAGGGTCTAGGGGTACTACTACGCGGAGTGATTTCTTCTCAAATGTCATCTTCTACTTCTTCATGTTAATCACCCCATTCATATCAGTGGCCCAATTGATCTGAAGGAGCGCAGGGTAGGGATTGTTGTCATCCACAATCTCTATCACTTCAAAGTCAGCTAACACACTCACATCTTCAATATCCACCATTACTCCCTGCAATCTTCCCATGGGGATGATCTTCTATTGATTTTCCATTCTTAACTAAATTGGAGACCACTATAGCGCAGGTCTCCCCATTTTCTCCCACATCTATTTAGGCAAAACATTTGTCTCTGATCCTGGATCCAAAATAGCTTGATCCATTTCATACTCTCCTATCTATGTAGTGAACCTCATCTCATGTCCCGTTCTTGTCTTATGCTTACCAATATTTCTAACTACGCTCGATCCATTAGGATTTCTTTCCCAGCGCACCTGTTTATCAACTCCTGTAATCCCTTCACAGCCTTGCTATCACACAGTAGCTTCATACAGATCTCCAAGAAAGTAGTAAGAATAGAAGGATCCATTTCTTCAACTGGCTTATCCTTACTTCTTGAGGTAGAAGCCTCAATGCAGCTTTTCTATGCTTCCATAATTGTTTTCCGTGCACAGTTAAAATCAAATTCAACCTCCTTCTCTGGAGCTTTGTGGACCCACGCACTTTCTTCAGGATGCTTTCCCTTATCTTCACTAATTACTGCTCCACTTCATAGCACTATATTCACATTAGGATCCTCTTCACGAGGCTCAGCCCTCATCCTTTGTAGGTTCTGAGTCGGCTACTAAGGTTGTACCCCTTTCTCACATATCTTTGCTAATAATACAGGGAAATCTTTAGTCATGTGGTCAAACTGAGTATAATATTGACATGATAGATGCGTCGGGTTCATGCATTCTTGTGTGTAGTGTCCCGTTTCTCCACAATTATAGCAAATCACCTGTCCTTAACCTCTACCAGGTCCTCCTCCACCTCGGCCTCATCCGTGCCCCTGATATCCTCCTCGCGCTCTCCCAGCGCCTTAATGGGGAGGTCAAGTTTCTTCCTGAACTCTATATGCGGGCGTTCTATCCATCATTAACTCGTAGCTACAGCAATTGCTCTCATCATGGCCCATTGACTCGCAGAAGTTGCATAAGAGTTGTTGTGATGTCTGTACAAACTTTTGCAACAAATGGAAATTGTCAATCACATGTTTTCCAACTACCTAACAAATAGCACACCATAGTGAGGGCCTTGCACTTGGCGCTGCCTGAGCTTTTGGCCTCGGAGGCATTGGTCCTCCTGCTGCAACAATATTCATGAAGACTAGGTAGTGATATTTGTCATGCCCCTGACATTTTCAATTCAGGCACCAAAATTCTTCATGCGCCTTTGGCCGAACTGCTCTATCATTCTTCAAGCTCTGTAACTCTAGGAAAAGATTCTACAATTGCGCCTGAATTTTCTAGACCCCCAAATTAGAATCTTGCATCGGTGTATCGTGTGGTCTCATTGCAAACTCTAGGGCTTTCGCCTGGGTCCCAATCTTTTGTTGTGACAGTGCAACCCTTAGATGAGGCAGGAGTGAAGCCACAAACCATTTTTAGTGCTGCCCATCTGTCATATTCATGTTAGCTTCGCGGATCATGCACTTCAATCTCTAATCTAGAACCCAGGGTGTCTCGCCAGGCTTCATCATGATCTCTTTGAATCACACAATTTATTACACTTCAAACTTAGGCCTGTTGAATTCCTTATTCAACACGGCCTGAATATCTAGTATTGAATCCATCAGATTATTAGTGCAGTACTTAATGTACCACGTTAGTGCGCATTCCTGCAAAGCACTAACAAGAGTTTCTTTCTTCATTTGATCATTTGTAATACCCTGAGCTTCCCATACAGCCTTTGTAATGAACCAAAACTGGTATGGATCCTCATTTCCCAAGCCCTTGAACACCAATAGCTTTACTGAGTTCGTCATACTGAACGGTGGCGAAGGTGGCGGGGGTGTAGGCGAAGGCGTATGCGGTGGAGGTGAAGATGGAGGTGGTGTGCGTGGATGGGGTATTCGCAGGAACCCTTGTCTTATCAATTGAACAACACTCTGTAGAGAAGCCTGTGTTTCTTCCTCATCATCACTCAGAGGATGTCCAATTAGCAGGCTATATTCAGGGCCTGTTTTCCTGCCTGTTTTCCCTCTGTCCCAGAAGATATTTCCACTTCGCGTAGCTTCAAATATCATGGTAACTGCATAACCCACTTTTCACACAAGAGCATCTTAATCCAATTATTTAAAGACCTTAAATACTTACCTCGTGGTCCTTTGAAGAAGCGTCGCGTTGCTTCACTGTAACTGACTGAAGTATTGACCCGAACTCTGTCACATTTCCTCCTATGATACGATCGAACCAATGATCGACAATGCACGTGATCTTATATTTAGAGGCTTCCAATCTCCACACTAACTCCGAGGTCCAGACAATCGGACTTTCAAGCCTCCACCTTCCTTGGTCGTCTGCCAATTTCATGATCCACGCATATAATTCAACCGGGAAGGAATAACATAAGCTTTTGTGTATCTCTAGGTACAAATATCTGTCCAACCATTGTTCTTTCATCAATCATCGATTCCTATTCTCTTGCACCGCAAATTCTTGGATATTTCTATCCAACCAGTCTTCAATCTCTTCCTTATTTGGATTACAGTGATGTGACATCACACATCTCTTTATGCAGATCCCGGTCCGAACAATGGAACCATTTTTTGGCTTGATGGGCCTTGACCTAGGTTCAACGTTATTCAGCCAAGCAAATCCCTACACTATTGGCCCTTTTGGCATCAATCCATGGAGTGCGGACTGAAGTCTCACCCGAAGCAGTATGGGGGAATGTAGGAACCAAGTTTCTACACCCTGAGATGGTAGTGATGTCTCTTTATACCTTTTAATTTCCTTTGTGCAAATCAATAAGCTTGTTAGGGCTTATCGATATACTTCCTTTATTTGTCCTTCAAACCTATGTAACGTTCTACAATTGTCCTTCGCGTACCCTAAATAGGCGAATCAACCACTTATGCACCTCTATAATTACTCTTACTTCTGTGTTTACCCAGATTAGCTTAAGTATTTGATAAATTTAACATGCAGTGCAATTATCTTCACATAAACAGATATTCTTACTTGCATTCATATAACAAAGTAAAACATATAGATTCGCACATCAATATAGCATTAAAACATACACCGAGTATTCATCCTAACATAATTGCATACATTTATAACAGAAGTAAAAGAGATCATAGACAGATAATTCTAGAATAATTGTCTTTATTTATGCTTCAGATCTTCTTTACAGACTTTAACTACCCTACGCAGACAATTGTAGGGGTCCACGCACTCAACTGTGGACTTCTACCCTAGTCCTCTGCGCACACCACTGTAGAGCCTCTTTCCTATGCTAATACTCTTCGCCCTTAGCTTTCACATACCCATTACATCAATGACTGATGATTACTACTAAAAACTCTTCTAAGACTTCCTTTTTATATAGTCTCATGGTCCGCGGATCATGGGTAGATCTCCTAAAGCCGACGTGACTTACATAAATGAAGGGGGGGAACCCTTAATGAATTTTTACATCTTCACGCTCTGCGACCACAAAATGTGGAGAATTTACATTCTTTATACAAAAACTTGGGATTTTAACCCCAAAATTGACTCTAGGGGACCCGTTCCCAACAAAAACATAAAACAATGCTTAAGCAAAAACAACGTTTACTTAGACACCTCCCCAACAATGACGCAAAAAAAGTGGCAAGCCCTGGTATTACACTAAGAATGTTGCAACTCCCAAGGGCTCCTCAACTCAAATTATCAACCCGAGGTTCGTACAAAATTCGAGGTGGAATGATTTATTCTCCAAAGGCATGAAGCTTTAGCCGTGAAAAGTCAAATCTTTTGGAAAAGTCGAATAGTGTAAGTTTTCCTTGGATATTTGAAAGGAAAAGTGTTTTAAGAAAAAACAAAGTTCCTTTATAAGGACCCATTTGTTTTTGTTTTAAAATGAGAACATGAATTTCCTTCATATTAGTTGGTATTTGTTCTAAGAGAAGGATTTTTGAAAGAAGTTTTTTTTTATTCAATATTTTTTTTCAAAAGAGGGAATTTCAAGAAGTGTTGTTTTATTGGAAATTTTTTGGTTAAAAGTATCAAAGGATTTGAAATAAAGTTTAAAATGGTTTCGTTATATATAATTTGGGTTTCATTTGCATTATTTTGTGAGAAGGTTTTAAAATGTTTTTATTGTTTCCATAAGAGGATGAACATAGAAGCCATCATAAAAATCTTTTTATTGCACGCAGAAACTATGTATACATATTTGTTTTCATGTTGAGTCGAAGTGAGCCAATACTCAACAAATGGGAAAAGCCAAGAGGTTGAAAAATTCAAAGCGACACTAAGATATGTTTGAGATTATTTTTTGAAATATTTGGAAACAAAAAAAGCATTTTGGTTTAAGGAGGAGTAATCCTGTTGAAGATGAAGAGTTTGGTGAATCCCACTATGCTCAACCACAAGTGGATGATGAATGAATAATTTACAAAATAAGGAGAGAAGGAGAATGTGGATGCTCATGAACCCCACTATGGCCAACCACAAGCGGATGAAAATTTGGCGAATCCAATAATAGAAGTTGTTGATGACAATTTGGTTTATCCAGCATTTAATATTGTTGATGTAAATTTTGATGAAGAATTGTTGGCTAATGATGAATGGTTGCGGATGATGAAAATAAACATCATATCGACATGATGTTATTCGGTGAGAGAGGCCCCCTTGAATCTGAAAACCAAGTGGAAGACAACCTGTCTGCAACAGCACATGCTAGTACATAAGTGGAAGAGACAAACATAGAGGTAGAGCCAAAAAAGGAAGCCCACAAAGAGAAAACAGAGACATGGCCAGAGCCAAAGAAAGAAGCACAACAGGAGAAATATTTCATTGCAGAGTAGAAGGAACAAAACCAATGTGGTTTTGCACATTTTTTTTACACTGACCAATGATTTCCAATGTGTAGGTAAACAAGATGATTATGAAGAATAATTAAGTTTCCTTGAATCATGGCTTGCAACACCATGTCTAGATGAGGTCTGCTTAGACGTTGCAACAATGAACCTTATAGACAACATGGATGATGAAAACCTTAGTGAAATTTTCATGCATTGGATTCTTGAGGAGTTGAAATTGTATTATGGACTTATGTTGCAGAAAAAAATGGATGATGAAAACAACACTATAGAAGATGACATGTGGCGACAATACACATACAAGCCGATTTTTGAAGAAGTCTAGGACATGTTTAGACAACCTACAACAATGGAAGACTTGCACTAGAAAATGAAGAAACTAAGGTTTGAAGAATACAACAAGAAGAAAAAGTTGAACAATTTAGAGGTTACAAGATCTAAAATAAGAGAAGAAGAAAAGTAAATTTAATTGAAGTCAATTTTTTAAATTGTAAACCTAGTTGAGATATAGACCAGTGGGCATGTTAATTAAATTTTTATGTGGTTGTAATTAAGGTGGAGTGTTGGAGAATCTAATTCCAACCACTTTCTAGGTATTAAAACGATCCATCCAAGTGTCCTGGTTCAGTTCAGTTAGTCCAATTTAGTTCAGTCTCACTACTGTCATTTATTGTTGATGTCTCTAATGTAATATTTTTTAATTGATTCGTAATTTTGAGAAGAACAATCCCTGTGATCTGGATTTAAACAGGAATGCAACAAGTGACATATATAACCATAAATACAGAGATGCAATAGAAATAATACTCCATTTCATTAATATAAAATACTCAAATATGCTTACAAACAGAAATGGAAATAAACTAGCTCGGACAATGGTAGCCTACCTTTGAGGAGAGATGTGGTGGCTACATGCCTTTGAACTGTGTTACAATGAGGCTCAAAGGCCTCTTTATTGTTGAGAAATAATGGAAACCCTAAACATCCAAAAACTTGACCCTAGGAGATGAAGCGCCAAACTATGGGCCCCGTTTGGGTAAATTGGTACATCAACTTCCGAGGGTCGTAACTTTGGCATACGATCTCCGTTTGACACACACAATACCTCATTAGAAATATCTATCTGAGGACTACAACATTTGAGTGAGAAACTTTGAACTATGCCCCATGTTGCTCCGATGTTTCCCAAAAAATGTTGTTTAGGGCCTCAAAACGGCTTCAGAAGTTCAAGACCCAAAAAACTACAAAAAATAACAAATTGTGCTACAATTAAGGAAACTAAAAAACTGAAAATGACAGTTGTGGGGGTCCAAGTGGGATAGGTGGGTGGCCACCAACATCCACCTGGATCACCCTGCTCCATGTTATCCTCTCCATTCTTTGTCATTAACCAGAAATGTCTCTGGTTCTATTTAACTTATTCCTCAAGGGAAAGTCACCGCTTGACTCTCGAGTCATCATTGTCTAAGATTCAAATGACTGAGGGATTGATGTTGTACCTTGCGGGAAAATTTCACCTGCAAGAATTGAATACTTACCTTACTCCTAAGTCATCGTTTTCTCACATTAAATGGGGTGAGGTATCAATGATGTACATTGGTGAAAATTTTGTTGGATTAGAAATTCGTCAATATTAATGAGAAACATCATAATCGACACAGATCCAACTTTCTCTAAATTTATTTTGAATGTGTGTCTTGAGCAAGGATGCAATTTGACAGGTGTCAAAGAGTGATTTGTATGTCCAATACAGTTTTAAAAATTACAAAACCATCAAGATATTTTCTTAACATGTGAAGATAAGTCGAGGAACTATGAAAACCCTCAAATTTGAAGGGTGGGTTGATTTTAAAATCCCAACCCTAGTCGGGAGCCAAATATTTATCTCCCTTGTACAACTAATACAATTTCTTATGTTATAATAAAGATGTTAATAAGTACACAATGTTGATAGGAATTTAAAAAGGAAATTTCAAATTTTCACCATAATATGATTAATTTTCTTTATGAATATTTCAATTTTCAAAATACAAAAACTATTTTATTTTATTTATTTA
>APFE031371875.1:0-11771 GCA_000404065.3 Pinus taeda | reverse complement strand
ACTTGAAAACATTTAGCTTATGAATTGTTAACTTCAATAAATCCCTACCAAATTCTAAACAAAAAAAACTTTTAGAAAAATAGAAATTTACATAATTAACTCAATAAAATGAATTCTTGTCCAGTTGACTATATTCACGTGTTTGGAGGAAACTCTAATGGGTTGTTTGTTAGTTGAAACGATGCCCTAGCCTTTCACAATGTGGTCCACGATCTTGAACCCAGCAACCAAATCAGAGACCTTTGGGCGATCTGAGTCGAGGTGCGCCGCGATAGCGACCAATCACCATTTCCATCTCAAGGCGGGCCAATAAATCAGTTGCAAGTGTGTAAGTCAGTCCTATTGACAACATTTAACAGGTATTATCCATTTGCGTGCCTCTTTCCATTTACCTGCTTTGCATGCCTCGTTCTATTTTCGCTGGCCATGTACCTTCCTGACTGCACTTGCCACCATAGCGAGGTTTATGCATGAACCTCAGCTTCATTGTTCTCTCAACATCCTAGCATGTGGCAGCTTAATTCTATAACTCACGCTTTGTCATTTTGGTAGCTTTTCGTCCCCGAGGATGCGGGGAGTTTGTGTTTCTTACCTGCTTTGAACTTTCCTTAGTATACTTTGTAGTCTGGTTTTTCCTGGTCCCGGGATTGTTACTAGTAGCGTATGTACCCATCACTACTCACTGGCTCTGGTCCTCTGTACACTATCATGGCGTTATCTCCCTCGGCTCTCGCTCGGTTAAAAAGTTAGTGAATCTATTCCTTTTTTAGAAAATGTAAAGCTTTGGATGTGTGTGCTATTATAAATTCTGTTTGCAGTGACATTTTCAAGAGGATATGAGATAATACAGAGCATGAGTTACATATATTTGCAAAAGACTGCAACAGTAATACTTTTTTTAGCTTAATATGCCCCTGGATTTATTGTATGAAATTATCCCGTAATGGACTATCTGAAAGGTTTCTTTCTGGGTTATAGCTAAGGAGATAGGGCTGTATTTCTTTCACCATCCATGTCCTGGTCTGTAATTTCTGAACGACTATGGTCGTCTTTAGAAATCATTAGAAAACACTTTATGGTATATAGAACATGCACCAACATTCACCTGAAGATCGGCCATTGGGGGTGCATCTTCGGTATAGTTTGTTGTTGTATTGTCTACCCGAAGGCATCTTCTTGACTATAACTTTTCTCCTGTTTGAATCTTTGTTGGTTATTCCGTCGTCGTTGGTGATCCGACAAGGATACAATTAATTGAAATTCAAATTTTCTATCCTCCATAGGCAACCTTTACTTTTCTTGCATACCCTTCTGAGCGTAAGGACTTCCTCGACTACCACCCTCGACCTTCTATTAACTATTTTTAGTCCTTGTGTATGAATGTTTTCCTCTTTCAAATTAAACCTAGAGAATTCTAGTCTTCCTAGTACAATCTCCTCGGATATAGTTTTGTACTTCAGGGTTTCTGCAAAGATTTTTCCCATTATCGGAGCACAATCGAGATCCCGAGGTGGCTTTTTTCGGATAAGATATTTTTTTTGGCCTGCTTTGACTCGTGTCCATCCTCTTCCTATCATCCTCACTGCAATAGACCATTTTATTTTTGAATGGACATCCTCCACATGGAATCTGACACGTCGGACTTGGTTAGAGCGGCTATGGAAGCTGAAGCTAAATATTGTGGTACTATTAAGGCTCCCGAATGGCATTCCAGGCTGGCAGAGCATATCCAACACAAACACGTCTGCTAAAAACCCCCCCCCCCCATCTGCAATATGTTTGGATGGTGTCAAGCTGGTGGACCGTATTGCTATCTTGCAATCATGGGCTCTGATTGGAAAGTGGCACTTCCCTGATATGGACGATAGCCATATTTGGAAATGGCTGGGTGCTCGATGGAGCCCTCTCATTGGATACATGCCCATCATTGTTTGTCTCATGCATGACTGGTATAGCTTCCATTTTTTAAAGGTTAAAGACCTCAACATCATTTGGAAACTCCCATGGGTTCATGGCCGAAGTTATTTGGCTCTTCACAAATGGTACATAGGCTTTTACCCCCTCCGGAATACCCCTCATAACAATTTCATTTGGGTCAAATTACCTGCGCTACCTATCGAACTGTGGATGAAGGAAACTCTTTCCTTCATTGGCAATGCAATCGGGAAATTTGTTTACGTCGATCCCAGATGTCTAGGAGATAAAGACAAAAGGGTTGCTTGGCTTCTGATCAAGAAAGATTATAGAGGTGGTTTTCCGTACCACATCGATCTGCTTTGGGGTAATTTATCTGCATGTCAAAGGCTGGACTATTGGGGCATTCCTTTTAGGTGTGCTCAATGTCATAGAACAGGACATTTAAAAGAAAAATGTCCTCGGGTGTTACAAGGTAAGGCATGGAAAAAGGTCTATAAGGTGAATTTCAAATCCAAAGTCTTAGTTGTGTCTCCCAATAGCGAAAATTGTGTACTTCGCAAATTCAATGATGTATCTCCTTCTGCTGATATTCTCTCTTAGTCCTGTTATCAAATATTTCCATCTTCACCTAAATTTCCGAGGAGCTTGCCCCATCGTCCTTTCCTCTCGCCCTAGAATCATAAATCTTCCTTCATTCCTTTATCGAGGTCAAATTCCATGGGGAATATTAACACGGTATGTGATCCTATCTTTTCTCCCCAGTCTCCCCCTCCTGAACCTTCTCAAGATGTCCCGATAGACTCTCTCCCTCCAATGCCCAAAGATTGTTGTCCTCCCCTAGAGGAAGATAACATCTTCATCATCCCCTCGTCTTCCCCGTCACCTATCAGACCTGATTGTTCCCCTAATAATCTATACCATTCTCCCCCCATGCACTCCTCACTGAAGCGCTCGACCTCCAAAGGTAAAGCTCCCATGACCCCCATTTCCCCCTCTTTCAATCCTCTTCCATCCCCTACCAACTCCATTGGCAGTGACTTGGACATGCTACTTTAGAAGAATTCGCTCCACTTACTCCCCTTGACTATTCATAAGCCCTGAAGATCTACTTCTCTTGTCATCAGTGCTAATTTTGCCAAAGATATCACTGTTTGCCAGAAAAACAAAAGGGGAAGTAGACACTTTAGGGGCCGCAAAGGATCTAGGAACCTAAACTTTCAGGATTCCTCCCTTATTGATGTTCCCATTTCTAATTTCTCTGATCCAGGTCTCTTAGAGAAGAAATGCCCAATATTGTTATGAAATGATGAATATGCTATCTTTCAACATAAGGGATCTAGGAGCAAACCCCAAGTATATTTCTCTAAAAAAAGTATTTTGCTCATCTTCATACAGGTTGATTTTAATTTTGGAAACAATGCATAACAGTTAGGGAACCATCTC
This sequence comes from Pinus taeda, assembly GCA_000404065.3. Lineage (NCBI taxonomy): Eukaryota > Viridiplantae > Streptophyta > Pinopsida > Pinales > Pinaceae > Pinus > Pinus taeda. The sequence goes on along the minus strand of APFE031371875.1, from coordinate 8,411 downwards.
TTACTTCAGGCGAATGTTCCCATCCTGGTATATAGCGGCAACGGAGGCATCAAGTCTCTCTGGAGGTCTAGCGGTGTTATGGGATCCGAGGTGGAGCTCTGCAAGAACTTTCCGATGACTTGGGGGAATCTTGATCACTGCTAGATATAGAGGATGTGCTGACAGGATCGATATTTTGAATGTCTATGCGCCCTAAAAGGACAGAGACTTCTATTAGGACTTCTTTTTTGCCTCCGGTATATTGGAGAATGAATCACTCCTTATCGCGGGAGATCTAAATTGCATACTGGGACTAGATGAAGTTTGGGGGAAGGGGAAAAAATCCGTCTATATTGGGGAGAAACTCAGGGAAGCAATGATGCAATATAACTATGTAGACATCTATCCAAAATCTTTGTCCCCCACATGGGAAAACGGTCGAACGGGCGAAGCCTATATTGCTAAGAGACTGAACAGATACATCATGCATGAAAAACTACTGGAGAAATATGGTATCCTGAGCTCTCACACTCTCCCTGGTTTTATATCGGACCATCGACTAGTTTCTTTACAATGGATGAATCCAAATTCATGGAAAAGTTATCCATTTAAGTTCAACATATATTGGCTAGAAGAGGAAGCTTTTAACAACATGGTTCATGAGTTTTGGATGGCTAACATTTCTACAACAGAAGCCTCTCCATCGGACAACTTGATTGGAAAAATGAGGAATCTTAAATTCAAAGTGAAAGAATGGAAAATTCAGAAAAAACAATCAAATTGTATAGAACTGAAGGAAATTGAAAGAGAACTAATAGAAATAGCCGATGGTATGGCTTCCGAGTCCATTCCATGGAGCACTCGAGCACGGATTTGGGAACCTGGAAAAAAGAAACAGAGTATATTAAAGATTGAAGAAATCTCTTGGCGGCTCAAAAGTCGAGCCACTTGGCTGAAGGAGGGTGATAAAAACACTAAGTTCTTTCATCATTTTGCTAGCAAAAGACGAGCTTCAAATTCTATTTGGCAAATCAAGAATGAAGAGGGAGACCATCTGCACTCCCAAGAAGACATTTCCAAAAACGTTGTCAATCATTTTAAAAGACAATACAAACGTGAGACTAATAGGGAGATAAATGATATTTTATGGGGCATAGATCCTTTCCCAAAAATGTTCGATGATGAGGATAATGCAAGGCTATTTGTTGCTGTAATGGAGGAAGAATTACTCTCTGTAATGAAATCATTTAAAAAGGACAAATGTCCCGGCCCAGATGGCTGGACCATAGACATTTTCATCCACTTCTTTGATATAATGAAAAGAGACATCTTGGGGATGGTGGAAGAAACTAGAATACAAGGGAGAATTCATCAAAATATTTCATCCATCTATATTGCACTGATTCCGAAAAGAAAGGACTCCTTTTCTTTTGTAGACTACAGGCCGATTTCTTTATGCAATGTCATTTATAAAATCATTTCTAAAATTATAGCAGAGAGAATCCGAGGCAATTTATCATTTCATATCACAAAAGAACAACATGAGTTTCTAAGTGGTAGAAACATTTTAGAAGCTGTGGCCATAGCTTAGGAAGCTTTGCATTCAATGCAAACAAAAAATGTTGATGCTGCCATTCTTAAAATTGATCTAAAAAAAGCCTACGAATGCCTTGACTAGAGCTATCTGATATGTTTACTCATCAAGATCGAGCTTACGGACCTGTGCACCAAATGGATCATGGCATGTGTGGAAGGAGTCAGCTATGCGGTTCTCATTAATGGACACCCCACATCTTTTTTCTCGGTTGAAAGAGGTCTCCATCAGGGGTGCTCCCTGTCCCCACTTTTATTCATTTTGGTCATGGATACCCTTAGTCTTCACATCAAAAAAGTGGTTGTAGCAGGGAATATTGGACCTCTTTCCATCTCTAGAGGTAACTCTCTTACGCACAACCTTTTTTTGGATGATGTTCTTCTGTTCGCTATGCTTTGTAGAAATACTTGGCATATAATGCATGAGATAATAAATTTATTTCAAAGGGCTACAGGCTTATATGTCAACGGAGGTAAATCCACATTTCATTATGGTAAGGTTAATGCAAAAGAGATGGATTATATCTCACATCTATTTAACATTCAGGATATTTCCATAAAAGAGGGGTTAAAATAATTGGGGTATCATCTGAAACCCACGGGTTACAATACTTCTGATTGGTAATGGATCATTAATAGATTTTATAAGATAATTTTAGGGTGGGAATTTAAATGCTTATCATTAGCTGGCAGAATGATATTAACACAATCAGTTCTTGCTCAAATCTGTGTATATTGGGGTCATCTGTATTACATTCCATTGGCTATAATAAAAAATATGAATAGTTTAATGACAATCTTTATCTAGGGAGGATGCAAGGAAAAGAGAAAGTATCATCTTACAAAACTGGAAAACATCTCCCTCCCAAAAAAAAGGGGGGGCTAGGGCATCATGAATCTGTGTCTCTTTGGCATGGCTCTACTGTGCAAATCAATGTGGCGAGCGGTCTTTGGGAAAAGCTTATGGAGTCAAACTATTAAAATGAAATTTCTTGGGAATGAAGATATCTACTACTGGTACAGGAACAGTTTTAAATGGCCCTCTTAAGGATCGGCGATTTGGAGAAGTTTACAAAAGATTCTTCCTTTTTTCTATAGAAACTTTATATGGAAATTACAAAATTGGAAACAACATCCTTATAGGTGTTGATGCAATCAAGGGAGTTGAAATGGACCCACCAATCGCTCCACAGCTTCTCACGCTCCACCACCAAAAAGGTATTTTCTTTTGGGCACAGGTTATAGAAGGATGGAAGGATGACATACCTCAATGGAAATCAGATAGAGAACTGGGACTAGAAGGGGAATGGCTTCCCAATGGAATAGAATTGTATGGAATATGAGAAACACAGGGTTTTATAAAACAGAGGACAGAGATTGCATTAAATGGTGGGTAAAGAAAGGCCGGTCCATTGTATTAGTAAGAGACATATATCTCTCCTTGATAGAACAACGAAGAGAGACCTCACAAAAAATATTTCCATACTCTCTGTGGAAGGTAAGCCTCCCACTAAAAATAATTATGTTTTCGTGGCTAGTCTACCATAATAAAAATCTTACATGGACAAATTTGCAAAAAAGGAGATGGCGGGGGCCAGCCATATGCACAATCTGCTTTGCCAACACAGAAGACAATTTGCACATTTTTTTAAATTGCCCTCAATCACAGAGTCTGTGGATGCAAATGGAAACTTATTTTGGATTTCCTACAATTTCACATCCATCCATTATGGATGCATATGAATGGTGGGGTTCTCAAAAATCTATCTAGCGTCCCATTCCATTAATTGTATTCTGGCTCATATGGAAGTGGAGAAACAAAAGAATCTTCCAAAACAGCAAGGAGAGCTTTGGGCGTATTATGGATAAGGTTATTCCTTTTTATTTCTCCATACTCCAAAACACCCCCCAGTAGAAAAAACAACAGATGACAGTGCCTGACTCTCAGCATCTATTTATTTGTTTAGTGAGTAGTTTTTTAAATACTTTAACAATATATGTTTTAGTTAATTTTAGGGTGGCACTATATATTATATTATTTACTGTGATTTTTTAATGAGAAGGGTTAATAGTGGAAATTAATTATGAGAAATACATATTATAAATTTTATTAAAAAATTAATATGCAATAGAGTTTTTTTAAGTGTTATTTTTTGAGAAGTTTTTTGGTTTATTTTTTGATCTAATTTGTTTAGAATCCTATATAGATACTTTGAAAATACAAGTTTGACAAGTGAATTTTGTACAATGAAGTGTCTTAGTAATTTTTCAAGGCACTGAATCTATATATGTAGTCAAAAAACCAATCTAAAAAAAACAAACCAAGATTTCACCACAAATTTTTTGGTTTGATTCCCAAAGAGAAATATGCTGGAAACTCCAATATGTAGCACTTAAAGAAAACTTATACATCTACATCATGTCCAATAATACCACTTAATGAGAGCAAGGAGTTGAACGAGTGACTTCACATCTAGTGCCTTAACAGAACACCCGATCACAACACTGCGTGAACCAACTTCTTGAAATAATTTTAAATAATCTAAATATAAGTTATATTTTTTAAAGAAAAATATTTATCAAAAATTTCACACTTAAATTTCAGAACAAACTTCTTATTATTTTTGTTCTACTTTACCTTCACCATTACCAAATGGAGTTGTTCACTATAATATATATCTATATATATACTATATATATATATATATAGTATATATATATATACATATATAATATACTATATATATATTTCGAATTTTATGGAATGAATTTGCCTAACTTATATAGAAACATGTATTATGAAAACATATAATTATACATAATTTTATATTTATAATATATTGGAATTTAGAAGATGAGATTTATTATTTCTTATAGATTCATCTATGGTTATTATTTCAAAACATAGGTACTAATAACAAATATTCATATTAGCCAACATATAATAATCGTATGAACCCAAAATATTAACATGATATTAAAATCATCTCTCTAGAATTATGGAAATATTAAACTTAGATATATCTAAATTAAAAATCCAATAGTGTGTTATATATCTAGTGAATTTTGTATCTCTTGTAGAAATTCTCACTGTAGATCACCTGATAATGCAATGTACTAAAGCAATATACTAGATCTACTTCTACAAACAAAACTTGCGGAAGCTTTATCAATTTGAGCATGATCAATTAATAACACATATAACAGAGAATGTGAATTCAATCACACATGAACATAGAAGAATAACCTAGGGAAAGCCTCAGCTGAAAACCCCTCTATCTTTATATCAAACCTGTGGAAACATATCAGAGATTACACAAAACTTTCGCTCAAAAGCTATCTAGCTCTCAGTATAACCCCTCAACACTGCTCATAGACAGTCAAAGGCTCTCACAACCTTCTCCTCTGCCCTCCAAGCCTCCTATTTCCTTGCGTACTTTCTCTTGGGGTCCAAAAGATGCCACGTGTGTGAATTACCTCTCACACATTCTTTGAGCTCTGAGCTAACTACGCAGTCTTGAAGGAGATAATTCCTTTTGCATGAATGAGTTTTCTATATAGGAAAAATCCACCAAGTGATAGTACATTGTCCCTTCTTCTGATCTCAATTGGGTCTCTAACTGAACTGACATGCATGAGTTATTTATGAGAGAATATTTAATTATCTGAAGTACACTAGTTACATGCATGCATGCATTAACTAACTGAACTCACAATTAGTTCCTCCAACTATTTGAACTAATCTAACTGGACTTAACTCAGTTAATTGATAACTAATTACAAATCAAAATGAAAACTCAACCTTATCTCCTTAATTGATGGATAACTTCCTCAATCAAAGGAATAATTGTTGCATCTATTCACATAGACTTCATGTTTGATTTTCTCCAACTAATTAACTCAAGATAAATTAATTAATTATTTTTCAAACAGCTACTAAGATCAAATTCGAATTTTAATTCTCAATTTTAGTTCAGGGACTAACTAAAATTGGAATCTATCTTGAAATGCTATTTAAAGCATTTCTATTTTATCATTCCTTGTTGCCATATCCAACACTAGTACCTAAAATGCTATTTATAACATTTCTATTTTTATCATTTCTTGTTGCTATTTTCAACATCTCTATAATGATTTATATATGATAAAATTTTGTCTTTTAAAGCAGACAATGTATTCTAGATTCCGGCCCTTGGTTTTGGGAAAAATCAGGCCTATTCATGAAGCCATGGAACCCATCATTCGATCCCTCTACAGCAGTGATAACCTCAGCACCACTTTGGGTGAGATTGCCAAGCCTACCCTTGCATCTCTGGAATCTCTCCTCGCTAAAAGCCATCGGAAATGCAATTGGGAAATTTTACTGCAGGTGCCCAGAAACAGAGGAATATGCCAGAACCACCTATGCACGCCTGTGTGGAAATGGATTTCAGCGCCGGATTCCCAGCTGAAATAAACCTAACAAGTAAAGACTATGTGTGGAACCAGAAGCTTGATTATGAAAGTGTCCTCTTCAGATGTCGATCGTGCTTTGAGACAGGGCATCTAGCCAAAAATTGCCCAAAAGCCTCTGAGAAAATTTTTGCTAGAAAAAATCACCACAGATCTACATGGTGGGAAGGAGCACATAAAGAACACTACACTGTCATCAAAGAAGAATATTCTAGAGAAAACTCTGAGTCACAAGAAATCAAGGAAGAAGGAAACAATTCTCAAAGCAAGCAAGGAGAAAGCTCGCCCCAACAAATCAACAGTTACGAGGATTTGAATACAGCAGAAAATAAATCTTCATTTAACAGCAAAGAAGATCTGCTAAACCAAACTTCTCTGACTATAGATCGCGAAGCTAAGACACCAATGTCCCAAGAACCAGAAGAGATGAAGGAGATGCAAGACAAAGGAAGTTGGAAGACTGTAGAGAAAAGAAAGAAAGCTACAACACCAATCTCGCCAAGAAAGACGAGGAGCCAGACAAGTAAAAATTAAGAAAATTGTAGGTCCGATAGACCAATTTGGTCTCAGTGGACGTTAACCATCATCATCATCATCATCATTAACATTGTTTGTGAAATAGACATCCTATTTGTTCTTTGATTCAATGGCAACATTTTCCTCAACAAATGAATTTAAGTCATCTTCTTTGTTAGATGCTAAAAATTCATTATTTTGTCCCTCTATAGTGGTAAGTAACTTGTTTATATCTATTGAATGATACACCTATTTGTTAATGAAAATGTCTATAGTGTATGGTACAGAATCATAGCACATAACATATTTGACTAATGCCCAAAGCATAAGTTGATATACCTTGAGTTGTGTCAATAGTGGACATATGGTCTTATGAACAATTCTTGGGCCATCAACCACTTCCTTACTACTACCAATGATTGTATGCTTTAGTACAATCATGTAACAAACATTATCCTTACAAGGTTTTATGGATGTTTGTGGATTTACACATGGTTGATGATCTTGGGACAATAGTTTTCAGCTTGTTTCTTGAAAACAAACTCATGCGAGGAAAAAAAAATTGATAGTTCGCATGCATAGGATAATACCTCCATATGTAGGGCATGCATGTTTTATTAGAATGGTTCAAATGGGCCACAAGAATAAGAGGAAAATGTTATGGCTTATGTTTTGGGTTTGGATCTAAATGAGACCACGAGAAACAATGTTTGAGTTGCGAATATGTAAATGGCCATGGCATATGTGATTGCTTGTGGCCTTGAATAGTATAATGCTATGGATGTTGGGCTTGGACCATGGAATAGACATGTTGATGACCTCTTATTATGTAATACTCAATATGATGACCATATCTCACACAATAGTTAAATTTTCCTTACATAATGGATATCTAGTGATCCATAAAATTATACATTGTTCACAAGATCTAGAGTAAATTTGTAGGTAATTGGTCCTACCTTTTAAACTTAAACTTGTGGGGGGGGGGGGGGGACTTGACGATTCATCCATGGTGTTGTAAACCATGAAATGTTGACCATGGCACACCTGTAAGCCAAATATTATTTATACAAGGCATGCCTAGTATTTAGAGGCATGACATATGTCCCATGAGTCCCTTGATTAGATTTTATGGCCTAGGACCCTTTATTTTTAGCCTAGCCCATGGATGAGGTCATGGTAGCTATCCATGGTTCATATAGATTGAAATGGTGACTATGTAGGGCCTATTAGTGGGTTGAGGCACCATGCATGGCCCATGAGATCTAGAGATAATGTTATAGCCCAATGCCATACATTTTGGAACTTTACCATGGCCTTAGTCATATGGGTCATCCTTGGCACTAAACTCCTAAATGGAAACTATGTCCTATGTTTAACCTATATATGACCTATTTGGAGTATGTGTGATGGCTTAGGGACATACACATGACCAAAGAATCCAAAAGGAAAATGTTATGGCCCAATACATTAGCCTTGCATTCATCCATGACTTAGGCCCTAGATACCATTGTTAGTAAGATAAATCTATAAATGGTGACAATATATAACTCCCAAGTTCATTTTCCATCTCGAATTTCATTTGCTTATTATTGTAATAAGTGTGTAGAAGTTTGGATATCTTAGTTTAAGAATAATGGATATAAACCAAATTTTCATCACATATTTTTCGATGTTTTTAATTGTAACCCCTCAAAACTTGAACCAATGTCTTGTTGACAAGTTTCATTTACACATTTGTCTATGAATGGAACATTAAAAATTTGTTAAACTTAGTGTCATATTCCCAAAATGTGGTTCAAAAGGCATCATAATGGGAATTTTGGAGTCAAAAAATAGGCTTAAAAAAAAAAATACTCCCGAAATAAACT
>APFE031371872.1:1665-27865 GCA_000404065.3 Pinus taeda | reverse complement strand
TTTGATTTTTTATTTTATTTTATGTTTTCATTATTTTTTGAAATTTTAATGTTTTTCAACGTCATGATAAAATATTTTATGCCATTATTTCAAAATGATGAAATTTTACCCTTCAAATTTTTTTGTTATCCTAGCATCAACACTTTTAATTTTCAAGGTGTTTTTTGCACAAAATTTACCATTGAAAAAAGATATATATGTTATTCGAACATCAACACTTCGTTTTGAATGTGTTTTTTTGGACAATTTTTGCACAAAAAATTGGTTTTCACCGCCATTTTTAAAACATGTTGAAAATTTACCTTAGAAAAAAAAAAAAGGTGTTATTCCAGCACCAACACTTTTCGTTTTTAGCACTGTTTTTGATGTTTTTACGGGGTCTTTTGGCCAGAGTTCTCGTTTTGAGTTTATAGTTCCCATTTCAAAGTTTACATTGTTACATTAAGGAGAATTGAAAAAAAAAAAAAATACATGTAATTGCATTTTAGGAGATTGAATGTGTGTGCTTAAAAGGAATGGTTAGGGAAATGCATTAGTGAGTGCTCTTTGTTGTTTGATCGAAAAAGTACTTGTTTGCTTTTTCCCTTGTAGCTAGGATTTTCACTGTCAAAATTGAAAGAGTGCTTCTCATTCTAGTTGCATTCTTAGGAATTGTGGAGAACATCATGTGGTGGAACCCAAAGGCAAATTTTAAGCAAGATCAACCTAAAATTAACCTCAATTAACCTAATAACGCATTGGAATTTAACACAAACATCTAGAGGTGTTTAGGCTAGAGACGTGTTCCGGCGTCTTAAAACCTACTTTCTATCGTTTCATTGAGGTTGGGTGATTCCTCCTCTCTGAATTGGTAAGTACTAGTACAGACTTGTGCTCCCTATACGGTCGAGTATATAGTGGGAGACCCCAATAGGTTTAAATCCTTTATCCTTAGCAAGCCGAGTTTGCCACCTTATTGATCACAATGCACCGAACACAGCATTCAGAAAGACTGACTGTCGTACGGTAAATCCTTGGTAATTTCTCTTTAATTTACCACCAAGGTGTATATTGTAGTTTTGTGATTAGTTTGGTAAACCCTCTTGCTTAGTATCTCCAAAGTAGTCACTTTTGTTCCTTTTCGACTCCTTAAAAGAGAAGGTCCATCTGAGCGCTTGTCCTTTCAAGCTCATTAAACAACAAAAGTGACTAGAGTCATCTTTTTCTTTTTCTTGACTCTTAAAAAATGAAAAATCAAAGTTAAGTTCTAGTGTCATAAAAGTTAATTGACCGTGGATAACATCCTCCATGCTTGCTTTTTAGTTGATCTTAGGTTGAAACATATGGCGACAAATCCAGAGTCCACCAATCAAGGAATTCCTTTTGATGGGAATCCTAGTCCTTTTCCTTCGTTTGGAAATATTGGTGCTCCATATATGGCTACATTATTTCTTCCAGGATTTACCATTGGCTTGCCAGTATGGTTGCTTTCAACCTCTTTGGTTCAAAATGTCGTGATTTCTCCGCAATTGAGTACTCCTCCAACTGGACAAAATCAACCTCTTTTTTATCCTAAAGTTGAACCTTTGCCTTCTTCCTCCGCTGTTTCTTCCTCCCCTTCTTCCTCTTCGCCTAGTTAAAGTATTGGTACACGTAACGAGGTGCCTAAGAAGAAGAAGAAAGGGAAGAAGAAGAAGAAGAAGAAAATTTAGCAAAGGGGCGACCAAGCAACCATTGCTTTGAATGCAAAATCTGATGAGAAACCATCCATTAAGCCTCACAAAGTTTGATATCGATGCAAACTTTGTGCGGGAGACCATCTTCTTCGAAATGGTCCTAATATTCCTCGAATCTTAGAAGAATGGTCTTCCTGTTCACATCATCCCGTCTCATCAACCTCTAGAGATCATGTTGGTGACATACCATCAACTAGTGATAGTAAAGTTCACAGAAAGAAGGGAAAGGTTAAGTTTCCCTATAGGTTATGTGAAGGGAATCACCCCATTCACCTTTGTCCCTATCTGGATGAAGCCTAGAAAGTGTTGGATAACTATCCTGCTGTACCACAACAACTTCCATCTGGTTATAGGAAACTATCCCTAAATCCTTCACTAGTTGATGAATTGACTAACCAAAATCAACCATCGGTCAAACCAAATCTCTCTGAAAGTGAATCCTCTGAGTCTATACCCGACCCAAACCAAAAATTCGAGGCAACAGTTGACCCAATTTCACCTTCAGCAAATCATACCTTTCCCGAAGAGAGTGAACATGATACCACTCAAGTTCTTTTTTTACTTCATATTCTAATGAGCTCGGGGGTAGTCCTCTTGTTACATCAAGACAGGAGGAAAATCCTCCAGTTCTTGTAACTCAAGGGGTTAATCCTCCTGTTTCTATAGTACCCCCTCCAAGTAGTCTAGTCACTTCCTTTGATTGGAATCGACTAGCAGGATTTCGTCTTCCTCCTTATGTGCCTTTCCAGATCATAGTACAACTTTTTAATATGATTGTATCTAGCACTATTATAGACGAAGGTGCATCAGTGGGTATGCTTTCCTCAACTACTTGGAAAGCGCTTAGTTTTCCACCACTTGTGCCTGTTACACAGAATCTATTGGGTTTTAATAGAGGAATGAGTCGACCATTAGGGATCCTCCCTTAGTTACCTATTACTTTGGGAGGAAAAACCATTTATCTGAACGTGATGGTAGTCCCAGGCCCATTAGATTACAATTTACGTTTTGGGCATGGCTATGTTTATGGCATGGGAGCTATTGTTCCAACACTCTTTCGAGTGATTTGTTTCTCGAATGAAGGCAGGATTGTCATCGTTGACCAGCTTTCATTTCCCGATCCAAATATGACTTCCAGTCAACCATCTTCCCTAAATGGTCCATTTATACTAATGGTATCATCCCCGCCACAGGTTAATTATGTGGCAACCTGTTCCATACCTACATCAACTGACGGTCAATTTAGTGATGTTGTACATCATGTACTGGGGGCATTGGAACTAGATTTCTCCTTCATGACCTCTTATGAGTTGTGATTGAATCCAAGGAAAGTTTGTTGTCTAGTGTCAACCTTGTTAAAAAATGAAACAAGGCATCCGAGGATAGTTCGTTGTCTTGTGTCAACCTCGTTAAAAAATGAAACAAATGATCTGAGGATAGTTCGTTGTCTTGTGTCAACCTCGTTAAAAAATGAAACAAGGGGTCTGAGAATAGTTTGTTGTCTTGTGTCAACCTCGTTAAAAAATGAAAGAAGGGTCTGAGGATAGTTCGTTGTCTTGTGTCAACCTCGTTAAAAAATGAAACAAGGGTCCAAGGATAGTTCGTTGTCTTGTGTCAACCTCATTAAAAAATGAAACAAGAGTCTCCAAGGATAGTTCCTTGTCTTGTGTCAACCTCGTTAAAAAATAAAACAAGGAATTTGAGGATAGTTATTTTACTATGTCAACCTCGTTAAAAAATGAAACAGGTCCACGAGGAATGTTCTTGGTCTTGTGTCAGCCTCATTAAAAAATGAAACAAGGAATCCAAGGATAGTTCGTTGTCTTGTGTCAACCTCATTAAAAAATGAAAGAAGAGTCTGAGGATAGTTCGTTGTCTTCTATCAACCTCGTTAAAAAATGAAACAAGGGTTTACGAGGACATTTCATTATCTTGTGTAAACCTCATTAAAAAATGAAACAAGGGTCTGAGGATAGTTCATTGTCTTGTGTCAACTTCGTTAAGAAATGAAACAAGGAGTATGAGGATAGTTCTTTTACTATGTCAACCTTGTTAAAAAATGAAACAGGTCCATGAGGATGGTTCTTTTACTGTGTCAACGTCGTTAAAAAATGAAACATGCTAATGAGCATAGTTCCTTGTCTTGTGTCAAGCTCATTAAAAAATGAAACAAGGTCCCTTGGAGCAAAGTTCCAAGTCGAGTCTTTGAGTAGATCTCCTGAAATCCCAATCGAGTTTGTTCACTTGATCTCATAAAAGAACCTTCATTCCATCCACTTGATAGCCATGAGTAGTCTACTTAGGTGAATGTAATGAAACTTGGAGGGCATGCACCTAGTGGTAAAGATAAGTTTCCCTGTAGGTTATGTGAAGGGAATCACCCCATTCACCTCTGTCTATCTGGATGAAGCCAAATAGGTGTTGGATAACCGTCCTACTTCATCGCAGTGACTTCCATCTGGTTACAAGAGACTCTCCCTTTCATCATGTTGGGGGCATGTAAACCAATCTCAAGCATAGTTTGTTCGTTTTAAGCTTGTGTAAAAATGAAACTGAATCCAAGCATAGTTTGTCATTTCAAGCTTGTGTAAACATGAAACTCAATCCAAGCACAATTCCCTATGGTTCAAGCTTATCTAAAAATGAACCCATTTCCAGTTTAACCCTCATGATTTCCATTCTATCAGCCTTTTCATCAGATAAACTTTGGTTGTTTTCATCCCACTACCACCATCTCTTTGGCTGATCATACGCTTTCACTTGGTTGTTTTACCCTTTTTGAGGAACAGTTGCAATGAGTAGTCTTATTAGCCAGCCTCTTCACATAAATCAACATGTTTTGAGAAGTTCCAACATCACTAGAACCAATTGCTATTCTAGGCACCAGTCGTTCCTAAAAATGGAGTCCTCTTTAAGCTCTTTTTAGACTCTCTAAACGTGAAAATATTGCCAAGCACTTGCCGTTTCGAGCTCATTAATGGAGTAGAATGGATATCTACTTAGTATAGTTTTACCCCTTCTTCAGGCTGAAATAGATTAACTATGAAAAAGGTACTTGTTGGTCAAACATGATCAATAGGTTCTCCCTTGTATTGTTTTATGCTTTTTTGGGCTTGAGAGACAAATGTATGGAAAGAAATTTTGGTGTTTCCTTTTAGTCCCTTTTCAAACTCTTTAAATATGAAAAGGACTGAGTTATCTTTGTCATTAAACTTGTTAAAAACATCAAATAGCGACAAAATTGTCCATCTAGACAAGATCGAGTTTCACCTTCGCTAGACTCATTAAAACATCAAATAGTGATGGATTCACCCGAAGGGTGAAATTATAAAACAAGCATATGTTATCCTCCTCAAGCTTGATTAAAAATAAAGAGGTACTGGTCAAAAATGACTGGGGAGGAAAAAGCCGAGAATACTTTATGGTAGTAGATCACTCTTGAACATGACACTTTCACCTCATCACCATGACTATGTGGGTTGGGTCATTCAGCTTGATGGTTATCACACCATTGGTCTATCATACCATCCATTACTTTGTTTTGGGTCAATGCTACCAATTCACTTCAGTGTCACTAATATGTTCAAGAGAAGTCATTCAGTTCAAAACGTCATCCTTTACAATACAGTAAACCTTCATTTTCATGCCCGCCATTCCTAAACCTTGTGTCGTCAGTTGATGTTTCATTTCCAAAATCATTTACCTCATTTCATGTCGTTGATGTGGGATTCTAGAGGTTTCTAGAAGGATTGGGCTCACTTTTGGATGAGGAAGGAGATGAATGAACCTTAATCCATTATCCCTTCCTCCATGGAACCACTTCCAAAATATGGCAAAGCATTCATGAGGGCCATTAATGGCCTAAACTCCTCTTTTCAGCTATAAGAGGACAAAACTCTCAAAGGCTAGAAAAGGTTGGAACTTCTTAAGCTAAGGAAATGCTGCTTGGATGAGATTAGTAGAGAGAGTAATGTTATCATGTCAAATCGTTGTTTCATTAGGAGAGAAGGGTTTGAAGCTGGAAGGATGACGCTGAATCGGACATGCATCTACATGGGTTGTAATATTTCCTTCTATGAATAAAGAGTTCTATGCTTTTTCCCATTCATGTGTTATGTGATGTATATTGTACTTTTGATTCTATAATATGTTTAGTTAACATATTGATATGTATGCTTTGATGGTTTTCTGTCTCGGCTTGTGTGTAGGTACCTTTCAAGTGAGTTAAGTATGGAAGGGAGTGGCGAAAATGGTCAAAGGGAAGAGGGATCGAGTGAGAGATACAGGTTGGTACTTTTGCTCCTCTTTCTTTTATCTGTTAGCTACAGGAAAAACAATGGAATTAACTTAACTATTGTTCTAGACTTTCTACTAGGTCTAGGGGTTAGTCATTCGAAAAGACACTAAATTTGCTTGTAACACTTTCCCCAAAGTATTTTCATGTGTATTGTGCCATTGATTCTTCTTCTTCTGGTTATATTGTTCATCTTGATCTTTAAGCTTCTACAAATTGATAGTAGAAGTAGGTTATAGTATTTTGCTTTGATTTATATTGCATTATCGGGTTAACCTACCATTAGATTTTCTACAATCTTGAGAGGTTGATGCATATTGAAATAATCCTTGCATGTATGATAAACTCTATAGGATGAGTTTGTTCAACCTAGCCTACTCTTTTTTCTTTCTAATGAGCCTTTTATTTTATACCTTGCAACTCTTTAGCTCAACTTTCAATCTCTTGGAGGTTTCTTCCCTATCATGGGGAATTTCCCTTTCTTTCTCATGATGGACTTGTTCCATGCTATGCTATACCATGTTGTTGTCCATCCTTTTATTTCTTGCTACAAATGGATCTTCTTATGTGTTGTCATAGACACAGTTTTTAGTTATATCAACATAAACAATTTGACTTATTATGTTTTCATGCCAATACTAAGCATATTGAACTAAAGAATGATGATTTATTGTTGTTCACATATCTAGAACTCACGTCAGCCACATTTTCCAAGAATAAAAAAGTGCATATCGGCATGTTTATAACCATATCATAACTAAGTCTAAAATCAACCTTTTACCAATACTAGTAGCCATGACATCTACAACTTAGTATGCCAATTAGAGAAAAACTAACATATCAGAATCTTCCCATTCCTATCATTTCACAATTTTGATATCAACACATGCATATAACATACAATCACCAGTTAATTCTATAGTCAAAACACATTTGCACATAGAAAACAATCATCCTTTAAATACCACACTTTATAATAGAGTGCCAAATTCTATCTCCATAGGTCTAATGGAAAACCTTCACTTTTCATTTCATTTATTCTTGAGGTTAGCAATCCTCTTTTTACAACCTCATTGAAACTAAAATAAATCCCACCATCGCATTTGGCTCATCTAGAGATTTTTTGATGATATAAATTTTATCTCAATTCAACCTTAGGATTGAAAGTTATTCCCATTTGAAGATTTATTCATTAAACCTTACCACATTAGCAAGAATGGCCATGTGGCTCTGCCATGTCGCTCATAGACTAGAGTGGCTACTACCACACCATTAAACCATCATGGAAAGGTGAGAGGTGAATGTTATTCCAATCATGGCATTACAAAACATAAACATTTACATTATTCCTATGAGACTTTACCATTTAGTGCTCTTTGTTAGTCCGTGCCATCACACCGGTGTTTGCATGGAAATCTACTACCAACCCTCCATGACACAATGGAAAAGTCTATTTCGGGTCATGGGTATATTCCTATCCGCACTCCATTGACCATGCCAATATTAAATAGAACACAATAAACCACCACCAAGGAGTTGAACTCCATGGTGATGGGGACCTTGGCCACATAGATTCTATGTTGGTGCCCCATAACACTCCTAAGCCACATGACATCACATAACCACTACAATGTGTCACATGGATTTGGCTAATCTAACATTCAAAAGAACCAACTTACTTTCCACTTGTCATGCCATAGAGGTGCTAAGTCAACAATATTCCTCATCACCATCCACATGGTGCCCATGTAACCTTACTTGGCCTACATGTCACCTACCTCCTAAGCTTGCACCATAGGGTTCCACAGGGCCAAATCCTTTATGTTTTGCAGCGAAAACACTATATATGGTTTCAATAAAAATTCAAGTTGCATGACAAATGAGGATATAACAAACTCATGGACCCCTAGACTCTTAAATTACTATGCCATTTTAAATTAAATATGGTTCTAACCCATCATCTAGTCCTCCTAGACTTATATCCTTGTGCTCACCACTAGATTCCCTAGATTCCTAGATGCATTTGCCATCTCCAATGTAATATGGCCTCAAACCACACTTTCACTAAAGGGACCCACCCTAGATCTTCATATGAAATATGGCTTACGATGGAATCTGACCCGAAGCCTTCAACTCCCAAGATGAGCCCTGTTATCACTCAGATTTTCCCAAAATTTGTAAGAAGGGGAAAGGGTCTGAGGTAACCACAAACCAATCTTTTAGATACAGAATCTAGCCAATCTGTATCTAGAGAGGGCTCTCTCTTTAAGTTTTAGCTTTGTTTTGAAAGATATTAGGCTAGTTATGAAGTTTAAGAGTTTTGTTTGAGTTTGGGTGGTGAGATTCAATAGCAGAGGGTAAGACTGAATAGTTTAGGCCATTGGGCTAATGGAGTCAAAGAAGATGGCTTAACTGGACTTGGTTTCTTAACAAATGATGGCTTCTTAGAGCAATATAATCAAACAGAGAACAAATAAAGACTTGGAATAAATCTAATGGTTTTAAGATAGGTGAAGGGCGGTTAAGAATCCTTCAACATACTTAAGAGAGTAGAACGTGACTAACCATCAATAAAGAGAAATTAAGAATTCTTTACTAAATGATTAAAATGAAAGAAATAGAAAATAGGAGCAATTAAGAATTCACTGTTTATACTAATTCAGAAGAAAACATAGAGAATAATAACGATTGAAAACAGAGTGCAATTAAGCATATTTTGAGTTACTCTTTCATTTATCATTCAGATGTGAAACATAAATGATATTATAAACAAGGAAAACTTTAAAACACAAGGTATAGAGGACTTGTTGATCCAGTGTTTGATTCAAGAATTCTGAGAAAAATCCCTTGCATTAATTCTTTGTCCAGCAAGCCATACAAAAGTTGAGTCCAACAACACTTTATTCCAAATAATCAATATTACAGCAATGTCTTTGAATCCACCCTCAATACTCCAATTGAGGGAGTATTTATACAAAAATGTTTACAAAAAATATCTCATAACATAGTGATATATATTCTAGTATGACTAAGAATAAGTTACAGGAAAATAGAGACAACTGGTCTCGAAGATAGGAGAAAAGCAAACTACTGTTGTGCTATTCCTATTCTCACTGAGTGTGCTGGAGGCATGCCCTAGAATTTGGCTTGCTGCTATCTTCTATAGTAACTCTATACCGGCTGCCTTATTTTGACTGATACTCTTTACCTGTTTTGATACACTTCGACCTGTTTGATCCCTGTTCACCTTTGTTCATCTTCCTATGGTAAATAGCCCAAAATTTACTTTTTACAAAAGATAAATTTACAAAATTTCTAACATGTCTTCCCACCATTTTTACTCTAGAAATTTGTGCTTCTGAAGTTTCCTCAGGGTCTTATTAGTTTTTGTATATCTGAAAAAGGTAGGTTGGATTGTGAACAAGTGCTTTATCTCATGCTCAACATAGAATAAGTTCTCTAAGCTATCATAGAGAACTTAGCCTGTGGGGAGTGCTTTTATTCCTGATGCACTTGTTGATAAACTAGCTTGACTGCCAGTGTACTTATTCAATTTGTCTACATAATCTATGTGCTTCATTAATATGTCATTAATAACCAAAGGACTAAGTAGCCCTTTATTATGCAAAATAGTGAACTTTTCCATAAAATAATTAATTTCTACATGCATATCCTGACATCTTCTCTCTAAATTCTACATTAAAGTTCTCTTGGTTAGCACCCTTTTGATTTCTAAAATAGTTTCTGTCCTGCCTGAGTTACCGAGTTCTTCCAGTTGTTCCTTATTTTTGTTATTCAAAAAGTGTATAAGCCGGTCAGCTTCATCTAGAATTTGTCCTAACAAAGCTCTTGTCTTCTGAATTTCTCCCTGTGCTGATTTCACTAGATCAATCTATTCAAAGATCACATGGATGGATGGCCAAACATCATTTATAGATTGAGTGATGTTGGCCAAAAGAATTTTCTTGATCTCTGCCAGGGGTTTGTTAAAAGTGAGATCTTTTTCTAATGTTTTTACTTTATTTTCTAAAGCTTTGATCTCCCTTGTTTTCTCCACAACATTTATCTTTGAGATATTATAATCTATTTCCATCTTAGCCAATTTTTCTTTTACCTGTTTTAATTCTAACACTTGTAGCCTCGTGTCTTCCATTACCTTTGGCAGCTCTTCTGTGCTCAAATTGGTGCTGCTACCTGTTGTTGTTCCTGTTGCAACTGTACCTGTGACCACCTCTGCTGTGGCTACTGGGATGTTTGGGGCTAAGACTATCCCAAGTGTTTATGGGACTACTATTGAGACTATGGGAATTACCTCAGGAAGCTGAGAGGTCGATTCTCCCTGCTTGTCCTTTAGTGCATTTTCTAAATCTTGCTCTGTGCCATTCAATCTTTCATTTAGTTTCAAGAGTAGGTCCATCATCTCTTCTTCATATTTTTGTTTTATAACCTTAGCAGTCTGCGGATGTCTTGAAGGGGGTAGCTTGAACTGTTTCCTCAGGGCAGCAATGTCTTCTTCTTTCTTTTTGATCAGTGCTTATATGCCTTTAGCATCTTTGGGATCATGTCCCAATCCAATGATGATTTCTTCTAATGATTTTATTTTGTTATCCTTGGCCAGGGAAGAGGCTTTCTTCAAATGTAGTTGAGCAATTGTATTGTCCAAGGATTTTTGTAGCTTGTGGGCCATAATCGCTTTACCAGCCAATGTGGAATAGACCATTTCTCTAGTTTGTTTGTGGAGTTCAATTTGGTCCATAGGATGAATATCCTTTGCTAAGACCTCCAAGTTTGTTCAGATGTAATTTGCTGCTGACTGAGGTTGTTGCACCTTTGGCTTGAAGTAACTCATTATCATCTTTCCCTCTTTAATGTCATAGGCTGACATTAGCCTTTGCTGATTTATGGGGACCATTTTTAAATATTGATTGTACATTTGAATCCTCACTGGGTCATTCCTAGCCTTTATTTCTGTGAATGTCTTCTTGATATCTGAGGCTTGTTTACTTTGTGGCCTGAGGGATGACACTTCTGCATTGTGTTGTCTTTCTAGCTCTTGCATGTGTGAGCTAGTGGATGTTCCTTCTACTGTAAAAGTTTGTTGGCTAGCTCTTTCTTCTCTTTGGCTGTCTATAGTCTCTTCAATTATTTCCTCTTCTAACAGATAGTTCAGTCTTTGTCTTTTGGCTCCAAGCTGTCCTGTAGGTCCACTAGTGGGGGTAGTGATTTCTCTGTCCCTCTTTTTATTTCTTTCCTCATTTAGAGGAGTTTGCAAAGCTAGACTTTCTGCTACATTAGTTTGAGCTGAAGGAGTTGGAACTTGACCCTATTCTTTGAAAATTCCAGGTTGATCTATCATTGTAGGCTATTCTGTGGTCTCTATTTCCTTACCTTTAGATGTTCCTGTGGCTGGTATGTTGACTTCCTGTGGAGGCTGTTGAGAAGTTCCAGCAGTGGATGTACCAATTGTTGATTTTTGAGACAATTTGAATGGTACCTGCCCAAAAGAATCCAAGTCAAGGGTTTTCTCAAGATCTCTCATAGAATTTTTCATATTGACCTACTCACTAACCTTTTCAACTAGGGTTCCCTCTATCCATTCATCCAAGTTTGCAAACTGCTCAATTTCTGGGATCCTATGATGAATATATGGGGATAACCTATTCTTTGTCCTTCTGTCACATATAAAACTGTTGGGGTCATATCGTACCCATCTAAAACTCTTTCTTAATTTAAGGTGGTCTTCTAAATTTTTTTCAGCTTCTTTCCATGCATCCCTGTTATTGATGACAAAAGGGCCTAGCTGGTTCTTAATTCTTAGTTGAGATTTCTTCTTTGCACTACAAAAATGGACTAAATCTACATTTATGATTTGCCTGAAATACTCCAAGGTAAACAATCTCATGGGAACATACTTGGGTAACTTAAAAGGGAAAAGTTCACACCCATACATCTTGATTTTTGTGTGATTTTTGTATAGGTACCAGTCACCTATCCTGTATTGCTTAGAGAGCTGGAGAATTTTCTTCATGTCACCATTAATCCTAGGAGGGGAAACTCCTATTAACAGAGAGGTTGCTGGATGTACAAATAAGTCAATGAACTCATTATAAGTGTAAGGGGACTTAATGGTATTATGAAAGATTGAACTCCAAAAGATGACAGATCTAGGATTTCCTCTAGCGTCTAGTTTCTTGACAGGGAATGGAAAGTTATCTGACTGATAGTATAACATGATATGGTATATGAAAGAGGTATATTTGAAAATTCCTTCCCTTTCCAAATTCAGGAACTGGTCATGGATTTTGTTGGCAATGTAGGAGGCATAGTTATATCTGACAGCAGGGGGCTATCCTAGAGTAAAGATTGCTAGTAACACTAGGGTAATATCATCAACATATTCACTGGAGTTAAATCCCATTATCAGGGATATCATATCAATAATGAGTCTTCTAGTTTCGGTGAAGCAAGTTTTTAGATAAGGAGGTGGACCTTTGGGTTGGTACTTTGGTAACATGAAGGTTTGAGCAATGTGGTTTACTTCTGATTGAGATAACTGAGAGGCTTTTTCAAGTAAGTACCCCATGGAAAGAGGGGTGACGGCCTAACTAGAATGGAATTGTATCATTTCATTGGTGGGTTGAGCAGTTATGTGAAAAATGATAGTTTGGAATGGGGACATAACAGCTCTCTGGTTGGGATCATAATTAGCATAGCATTGATGAATTATGTCTCAGAAAACATGGACTGAGGGAAGGAAATACATGGGAAGGTTAGATTCCCATAATCCAAAAATGTCAGACTTATTCAGATAACTATCTCTGATTTGGCAGAAGATCTTAAAATGGTTACTGTCACCAGATAAGTCTTTTATCTGAAAATTTTTATCGGCTAGAGGTAGATAATCTAAGTCTTTGTGAGGAGCATTCATGGGTGCGACATTTAGGGCTATAGGGGTTTCCACTTTTGGTTCTTGTAGATTCAAAATGGAATTTAGACTTTCTGTGAGAAAATAGACCAAAAAACAGGTCTGGGAACTTTTTATGGTAACCACAGTTTGTTCTAGAATTGAATTTGGCCCTTTTTTGTAGAATTTTCAGTAGAAAACCAAAATTACGGGGTTGCAAGGTAGACTGGATAAATACCAGTATTAAGGAAGCAAATGGTACAATGGCAGGTTGGACGACAGGCTGTAGAGCACGTTGTTGTAGTTTTCCTGATCAGGTGGCAGTTGGGAAACTGGAACAGTTGATTTGGACGTTGTTTTGCATGGGAGCATGGGTCACAACAAACTACAGCGAAAATGATTTGTTTGCTTTATTTTAACAAAACTAAGGTTGGCGGGTTCTTTTTGGATTTATTGGGTGGATGACGTAAGTTAAGATGTGAGGTTTTGTCGCTAGCGAAGGGTGGTAAGCGGTACGTGATCGCACCGCTTTTGGGCCTGGGCAGTTTTGGACCGAGGGCAAGCGATCATATTGACTGCATGACGCATGGCAGAGGCACGGGCAAAAAACCGCCTGGTGATCACAAGTTAAAACGCGGTCACCAGGGGGGGCGCGATATCGATGTCAACTGTCGAATGAAAGGGGATTGATTGAATGGTGGATAGGTGATGGATATGGCAGGGATTTATTGCAGCGGGCCCGGTACAATAAAACATATTTTAATCATATCGGGGGCACTGTGATTGGTCGGGGGATGGTTATTAATTAACCCAAAGGGTTAATTAATCCTGTTTTCGCACGGTAGGGAAGGTTATTAATAAATTTCAGATAAATGTATTAATCCCTTTTGAACAGTGTTTATGGTTATATTTAACCGGGGCGAGAATATATAATAATTTGGGGATTTATATATAATTAAATAATACGAGAAAAGGTGAAAATTTATTCAGGAGTTATATACTATGTGTTAAAGGTTAATATGACATCAAAATGAGAATAAGTGCTAAGTAAAACATTTAAAAAGTATATTTAACTTAGGCTAAAGTGAAAGGGGATTTATGTAATATTATGTAATTTTCCTAAGGAAAATATAATTTCACTTAGGAAAAGACTAGTGAGAATGAATAAATGATAATTTTTTAAGTACTCTGGCCATTTAAATTATTGGGCCGAGGGCCTGGTCCCTCCAAAATTCAGAGAAATGCTCTGAGCCCCTTTAATTTTCGAAGACCTTAATACTTGAGGGGGAATTAGTGAAATCTTTAGGGGAAATGTGAATGGAGGTTAGTTATTTGACCTTGTCTTGCTTAAACTGCATCAAGTATAATGTCTGTCTTGCACTTATGATAAAAGTAAAAGTTAACACATTTAGAGACATAATCTATCACAAGTAGCATTCTACAACACCATCTACCTACCCTACCTACTTTAGCCTAACATCTTTTCTTCTTTATTTGGGTGCACTTAGACTGGCAAACCCTTATCAATCTTCTTTTTCTTTACATAGCAAGCATACCTAAGTCTGCACTTATTACATCTAAGGGCTCAGATTACACTATTGAGCTCCTTTTTATTTACTCTACCTATCTACTTATCTACCAAGATTGCACAGTTTGGTCATTTATTCTCTATTTCTACAACTTGAAATTGAAAAATGAATGCGCCAAGTTTAAGCTATTTGACTCTTCATAAATTGTGGCAAAAGTTTAACAAGCTGCACACAATTGCTTATTACAGAAAATGAAATAGTAGTGGCATTTAGACTTGCACACTTTCCTGGTCTTTTTTTGTTTGGAGTTCATTTCTTTCACTTTTTTGACCATTTTATTCTTTTTACCCTTTGATTTTTATTTTAGGGATACCCTCTTTATATATATATATATATATATATAATATATATATAATATATATATATATATTATATATTTGGTTGAAAATATGGAAAACCTTTACAAAAAGAAAAGGTATAAACATATTACAGAGCTCATCAAGTCAATCATGAAATATGACACCTATTGGTGTAGGAGCATAACAAGCCCCACACTAGATACAACTTACTTGTGACATATTAGGATTGAATTTGAATCCGACGTCTCCACCAAAATACGATAATACAAATGACCATGATATCCATACTTCTATATACATTCGTTGATTCTGCGATGTATTCATATTGGATACAATATCATTCTTAAGGCTCATATAGCCCCAGATACTAGTCCAAATATTTGCGATACTCAAATTTATACCTTCCAAGGAATTTCCAGGGACTTTGCCCAATCTTTCCTAGATGCATACTGTTATTCAAAAAACTAATATCTATAGGAATGAAACCTTCATTCCATGTCTAACATTTTAGACATTATCTGTGGAAATGATACCTTAAATAGATTCATCAGCATGCTTAAAATCAGGCACCAATCCAACTAAACCATAGCTAACATTACTTTCTAGATTCAAGATAACAACACTATATTCAAACAAAAAATAAATCCCAGGAAGGAATCTAATATCTACTGAGAGGTAATACATTATAATTATATTCCATATATAGATTTAAGGGAATAAATACTGACATAATTTAACTTAGATCTCTATAACTCTTGAAATATTCTTATTCAACACATAGACATTAAAATATCCTTTTCATAAACAAAATGCATTAGAATATCAAGAAAAAAAAGAGCCTTTTGATCACATGTGTAATAGCCCTGGTTAAAAATACATGCAAAATATATAAGACCACAGTCATGGGACACGTATTCCAAGGTGAATGGTGGGTAAAACATCCTAGTGGGTGTTTATTTTGGTTATTATGGCTAAAAGGAATTGGAAAAGGCAATGGCAAAGGCTTTGGAAAGGCAAAATGGAATTTTTGGCACATTTATTTATGAAAATAATGGAAATTAGGAGAAAATGAAGGTGAAAGGTCACATGTTTCATGTGAGGAGGAAAATGAAGGAAAATAATGGAAATTGAAGAAAATAGAGACCTCATTAATAAAAAGGCTTCTGAAGATCAGTGGGTAGGCTTAGTTAATGTAGACTTTTCTGAGATTAGTTTTGGATCTCTCTCTCTATTCTCTCTCTCTCTCTCATACTCTTAGACACTTAGAGTTTCTTAGAGAACTCTTGGAAAGTGTGACATACTTGGAGTTTTGGATCAAGAAGGCAAAGGAAGAGTAGGGAAGCACAAGAGGACATCGGGATCAACAACTACAATGAGTTTTGCTTGTAGGTACCGATTTGTATGTATGTTTTCCTAACTAGTTTTTGCATGCATGTGGTTCATTGGTCATGATCTGTCATTGGCATGGAGATTTGCCTGGATTGATAGTGGATTTTCCTAGCCTTTCCATTTCCTAGATAACCATGGTGTTGTGGGTTCATTTCTTTGTTTTTTTTTGTTGGTTCTCATGTTTCCTTTAGCTTGGGTTGAGTTACTAGTTCCTGGAAGTCTTGGTTGGACAAACACTCTAGAAGCCCTGTAATATCTTGGGTTGAGTTACTAGTCCTAGAAGACTTGGTTGGACAAATTCTATGGAAGCCCTTGGTGGGTTTAGTTCCTAGTCCTGGAAGATTGGCTAGAAAAATGCTCTAGAATCCAAGAGTAAGTTGTGGGTTGAGGTACTAGTCCTGGAAACCTTGGTTGGAGCAAACGCTTTGGAGCCCTAGAATGCTTGGGTAGAGGCCAATTTGATGATGGTTTTGTGATGTTCGACTGTGAGATGGAATCATTGTTTGATGGGTTGAGGTGGTTTTGCCTTTGGAAGCCCTTGATGGTTTTGATTGATTTGTTTTATGAGATCCCACATTCATTCTTGGAATATGGCATAAGGGTGATTGGCCGAAGAAATATTTGGCTCAGCCATGTTTATGGTCAGGTGGTTCATGGAAGTTCCAAACCTGGTTGGCCTTTGCATCATTAATATGAGGCTATTTATCCTTGTTAATTCATGAGTATTGTATTGGTTTATATGTGGATTATATGGTTATTTTTTCCTTGGCATTTATGTTGTTATTATGTTGGTTATGAACATGTATTATGACAGTGGCTACGTATGCCTCTCATCATGTTTTTACTTGTAAATGAATTAACAATGTATCTATGGTGTAATAGATGAAATTGCAGCTAATGTGTTGAGGCATCAATGGTTATTAGCAATTTTTAGATAAGTATGAGACCCCTCTACTCAGATCTATTATTTAAACCTATAGATTACATATTTGTGACATGTTTGATGAAATTCATGTCATGGCTACTAGGGGTCCAGCCAATTCCTTGTTCAAGTAATTGCATTAATATCATTATTACATTGTTATCTTTCACTTCTGAAAGTGTCATTTAGTTATGGGCAGTGACCTGGCCTTTGGGCTTGAAAAAGTGGCTCAAATATTGGAGACATAGGAACAAAACTGGGAAAAAGAGTACCTAGATGCATGCATACCCATTTCATGGGAGTTTCTAGATCCTCCTGGACACATGATTTTCTATATCAAGGGGGTGTCGCAGGGTTTAATGGTCTAAAAACTCAGTGGGACCCAAGGGCTGGTTACCTAAGTGGTTGGGATGCCTCCTGGGAGTTCGGTTGCTAATATAGAAGGTTTGTAAGGTGGGTTTCCATCGATTCCACTTCCTTAACAGACACATAAGGATTTGAATCATATCATAGTAACTTCTTGTCACATGTTTACCCCAGTTGGCTGGTTACTTGGGTATATGTGGGAGGAGGGTGTTACAGAGTGATATCATAGCATGGCTCACCCCTCGGACTAGATGGTCTATCTGTTGGTCATGCATTCATGTCGATTGTATATGTGTTCTTTATGATTGTAGTCCATCTGCTTGTTTCATTTGCATGGTGTTGATCATGGTTGTAGTGATGTCTCCATGTGAAGGTTGATGGTGTTGTTGTGGGGTGTGTCATCATGAGTGTATGGTTGTATATGCATTTGTTATGCATGTCAGTGTCTATGTGTTGTAATGCGTGCATTTTCATGGTTATAGATATGCATGTATAGTAGGTCAAACATGCATTTTGATGTCATTGTATGTAATTACGTCGTCATGATGTTATTAGTATGTTATGATGTTGATGTGTTGGTGGAGATAGAGTAGGAGATTTAGATCATCAAAGTGAAGTTGTGGCACAAGACTTTGGGGTAAGAGAAGATCATCATACATATATTGTATGTTTGGCATGCAAGTATGTTAGTTAATAGATTGTTATATGCATTAGGGCTATATACATGTTTGCCATTTATTGTTGTTATGGTTACATGCATGGTAGATGCTAGTGAATCTATTTGGTCATATGCACATGTATCGAATAGTCATGAATGATAGTAACTTGTTGTTATATGTTAGTTAACTTGATGATTATGTTATATGTTGTTAATGAATATGTTATATGTTAACTTGTAGTTAGCTCAATGACTATGTTATATGTTGTTGATAAGCATGTGATATGTTAGCTCAATTGATAATTACGGTTATTTAATATATTGATGTTATATGTATCATGCTAAATTGGATTGGCCTATGTAGATGGTTAGGGTTATAACATTCCAGTATGAGTTGACATATCGGTGATATGGTGTTGTACTAATCCAGATTGACTTTTCATATGTGATTGTTATGCATGAATGATTATTATTTATGAGTTTATGATGTGAACATGTTAGCTAGTTACTGTTATGGATATCATGACCTTATTTATGGTTGAGTTGATATGTTGTGAAGTTATATCATGCTAACTAGATTGAATGTGCAGATAAGATAGCCTCCCTTGAGATGCATTAAGGTATTGGTATTAATATCTTGATGTTATAAGTATTATGCTAAATTGGATTGGCCTATGCAGATGGTTAGGATTATAACATTCAGGTATGAGTTGACATATTGGTGATATGGCGTTGTACTAATCTAGACTAACTTTGCATATGTGATTGTTATACATGAACAATAATTATTTATGAGTTTATGATGTGAACATGTTAGCTAGTTACCGTTATGGACATCATGACCTTATTTATGGTTTAATTGATATGTTGTGAAGTTATATTGTGCTAACTAGATTGATTGTGTAGATAAGATAACCTCCCTTAAGATACATTAAGGTATGAGTTTTCTTATGTCGTATATTTGGTGCTTGAGTATTTGATTATGTCATCTATTTGGTGTTTGAGTGTTTGGTGTATATTATGTCGTCTAGTTGACTTATTTAACATGGTATATTTTCAAGTTGGTTGAATGTTTGATGAATTTCATAATATGAATATGTGTTCAAATGATCTTGTTTTAAGATGGTCATACTAGCACATATGTGTTGAGACAATTAATATGTACTTGAGTTAAGTAGGGAGGAATCGAGATGGAGGTAGAGCCAACAACTACTGTACTAGGTGTAGTAGTAGATATAGGATAGTGCCTCCTCGTACAATTGAGAAAGGAGTATGTAAACTAGTAGTATCAATAGGGCCACTAAGATTGGCCATTGAGAAGAGAGAAGGACAATGAATAGGGCTATTCAGCCTATGAGTCAAAGTACCCACATACGAAATAATATAGGGAAGATGAGAAGGAACAGGTTCCATAGGAGTCTCAGGAGGCTCTAAAATGTCTTCAATTTATACTTCATCTTCCAATTGGAAGCATACTCTAGCAAGCACCAGATCATTTCCGTCTGGATTATGGACTAGACTAGGTTCACCCTGTGAAATGAGAGCCCTCAGAGAAGGATCCATCTATTTTGTGTAAGCTAACACTGGTTCAAAAGAACTAGCATAATTAATCCTATGCTTTCTAGGTTATAAAATATGTGCAAATAATTGGTGTTATACGTAAAAAGATTCAATAGAAAATTTAATGTATTGCAAGAGAAAGAGTTCCCAACCTTAAGAGATTCTAATGGAAAGAATAGCATTTATTCTTGCTCCCTTGGGCCCCATCTGGGTTCCATCAAATATTTCGATCCCCCACTTAGGAAAATTGATCTACCTCCAAGGGGTGTGTATTTTGGGTGGGTGAGTGGTCCCCACAATCCACTGAAAGGCACATCAACCCCCTTTCTCCTAATTTCTTCCATCAAAATTGCATTAAGCTAGAAATAAAAAAAATTCTAAAAATGGTTTATCCTTACCTTGGGAAAACAATTAGGAAGGGACATTATAGTCCCCCCCTCACGAATATTGCTTGTCCCTAAGAAACTGCAAAACTGGGTGCTACAAGATTTGTTCACTCTCCCATGTGGCATCCCAAGACTGAACTAGATCACTCTCTGCCATGACTCTGCTCATCATGAGACAAAGTAATCTATCAACCAACTGAATCCCTGGATCCCATAGCTAGCCCTAGTATGACATAGCTCTAATATCTGTTGGAATCCATTCTTGTCTCATTTCTAGTTCCCACATGCAATCAATATATATGCTCCATATATCATGAACTAATCTGATGCATGCTAAACTTCCTTGTGCCTACCACTGCATAATACTGATGACCATTAGAAACCACATGTACCAAATATCTATCCCCTAAATGCAGCCAATAGATGGGTTTCAGATACTCACAATCAACTCAGTGTATGTGGATCCATCATGATCTTGCCAACCATCACCACTAAGTCTACCATCCACTCTCTCGATAATGTGCCAATACAATGTTTGGAGCCAGAACACCCACTAAAAAGTTGCCTCAATCATACATGGTGTCCTTTGCTCATGTAGGATCCTAACATTCCCTATGGAAAGAGTGGCACATTTATCCCCCATGACCAGATCCCCAGGTGTAGGCTCAGTGATGAGCGATATGCCACCCCTACAAAAGATCACCTCATCTCCTAACATGTGGTTGTCAACTCGCACATTGACCCTACTCCTCCACTGTAGAATATCTATCATACCTCTAAGGCATTGAATCTCATAGCATCATCTCAATAAAATCCCCCAAGTCCCGTTATCCACACTATGGGTTTGTATTGAACACAACAAGCCTCCCCTTAACTTCCTGTGGTGCTAATGAGTGGAAGATGCATGGGTTCCGATGGGTATGACCAAGAACCTATGTGGACACTCCCAGGTCATCCCATGACCGATCTTCTCTCCCAACCTGGGTATCTCCACCTGAATGACATGCTTGACATCCTCGTCAAGGAACATCCCTTCTAGTAGCACTCCCCCTGTCCATAGTGCAACCCCACACACTACTGCATATGACCATGTATCCTCATGTCTCCAGGCATACAATTGCACCCAATCACACATATTTATGCATTGTTGTACCCTGCTACATGCTACTGTAGTATCCCGGATCAACTAGTACCCCTCTTGTATCGATGTGTTCGTCACTCTATGAGGGAATGCACTAAGATGTGAACCACTCCTCCTACACCGCGATCCAACCCTGCACACCACTATGCACCACTGCGCACCTCTGTGCTCCTCCACATACTATTGTGCACCGCTGCATACGCATATACACCCCTGGGTATCAAGGTCTAAGACTGAGTCCATATGCATTATCTTGCATCCTGTTAGGGTCGCGATCTCTACTACCATTCTACTGGTAAGAAATCCACGATGTGAGCTATATCTCCTCATATGCCCAGATAGACCTAAGCAGCCTAACTCCTCACATGCTAATGTGAATAACATTATTGAGCCTATCCTCAATAGCTCTGGTGTCCAATATCCCAGTGAGGCAGCACCGTCTCCATACAATACCTTGTCTAGTGGCCAGCTGAAGCCACCTCCTCCTACCAACTCTTTCCATAGTAGGCTTATCATCCTACAATCCCATGTACACCCAACATGCCATGAAAACTCATGAAATCTGCCTACACCCCTCTCAGCCCAACCTGTCACTGGTGTTATTCACAACTTTGATGGGAATATGAAAATGGGGGCAAATCCAATCACCGAATCCACCATCCTACTAACACCATGACTAAACCAATCCATGGAGTGATGGGGAGTTCCACTTGGATCCCAACAATGATCCAACCCTCGAGCCCCTATGGAAAGCCATGGCCCATGTTGAACTATGCCCCCGACCATGGATGTATCCAAAAACCTAGTTAGCCCTATTAGGTACCAACTCAATACCTCTTGCCACCCAACCCCATGAGAGGTATCAAATGCAAGAGTCCCAGAGTACTTAGCAAATTGATCATGCGAGTGTTTCTCCCTATGCAACTCATGTTGCCTCCTCGCACTGGCTCAGACAACATATACAATATGTCTATGTAAATTAGGCACTCTCCCTCCAATGTGCAGAGGTAACCTAACAATATTGTAGGCCCCATCTACGTAATCCTGAAGAAAGCTACTGAATGTAATTATTGCAACTCTGCTAGCTTCCTGTGCATCTATCTTCTCCTCATTGATGGCAGACCCAAATAACGACTTCCCATCCTCCTCCATCATGGGCTCAACCAGGGTCTCGAGCTGCCCCACCACAGGTACCTCCTCAAGCATAACATCCTCATCTAGCTTACGCTTCTCATGGTGCTCTCCATGCTATTGGATGTAGCTATTATCTAGGAACTCTGTCACAAATCTGGGTACCTCTGTGCCTATTGGTACCTTGTCAATGGATGGTCCTATAGGTGTGTGCCCAACTGTCTCCACCAATGTGTCAATCAAATCTACCAAAGGAAACTCCCACAATGGTGGATCTTGTGTCACGATGTGTGAATCTACGTGCTCCTCACAACCCTGCATGCCCTCAACCTCATGTTCGGCCTCCTCATATGTCTCCTGATGTCTAAAACTAGGTCTCCACCATCAAAATCACCTTCAGGTCTCATCCTCTAACTGCCCACCTCTACATGATGGTCCAACCCTTGAACTATACTTCTCCTTCTCCTGTTCATCCAAGGAATGAGGCATGGTAGGATGGTAAGACTGACCATACATGTGGGTGTTGTACTGCTGGGATGCGCATGTATGTACTTGGCTTCTGTGTTGGTTATGTATCAGTCGTTTCATCCCCTCTAGAATCTGTTGGTTCTGCCTCTCCAATTATTGGCTCTTCCTCAACCATGATCTTGCTAGCCTCCCCATAGCTAGCCAATATCATGCTCTGATACCACTGTAATGTTCCAAATTAGAAATTTATAGAGATAACAAAGAAATGCAACAATTACAACACAGAAATTTACTCAGTAAACACACATGTAAACATAAATTTTCCCGGAACACAAAATTGGCCAATTTTTATTAATTATAATTATTGTATGGGGTGGAAGGAGTGCATCTAGGCTTGCACAAGGAAAGCTACATGCCTCAGGTGGATGATAAAATAGTGCCTAGCTGTTGTAATATTTGTTGCCTCCAAAATACTATGTTGTCCCCTGAAAACTACTCTTCTAGATGACTTCTGACTCTGATTTACCCCCTCAAAACAACCCAGAAATTTATGTAACTTTGGGGATGTACTCCTCTCCAAAATCCTAGAAAAAGCAAGAAAGGGTTTCTCCTGGTTTTGACTTGCCAATTTCGACCCCTTGGGGATTGGCCCTCCTCCAATGCTGGTGTTCACTGCCTGTAGCTAAAACTATTGTAACTTGCTGCTATAAGACTACAAACCACCCCAAATCAAACTCCCAATAATCTCTACGAAGCCTAGCTCCCAAATTCACCTGCTAAACCTCCAACTAAGATGTCCCTCTCTAGTGACTACGCAGTCTAGAGTGGGGATGACGCAGTCCCTCCAAACTGCAATTTGAAGTGGGTATATGGTTGGCTCTACTGCTGCAAATTCTCCTCCAGAAGATGACAATTCGATGTGGGAAATGGAAGACATCCTAGGGTGGCACTCAAAGTCCACTGAAGAGAGGGGTGAGCTTCACTCCTTGGGAAGCTCTTGTGTTGAACATAACTCTATAGCTTAGCTAAACAGCTAAAGAAACAATGAAATTCTTCAAATTATCAAAAGCCCCAAATTCTACTCATTTCCTTCTATTTATTCTTTCTCCTTTGGGCCCCATGTGGGTCCCATCAAATATTTCGATCCCCCACTTGGGAAAATCAAGCTACCTCCAAGGGTGCATATTTTGGGTGGGTGAGTGCCCCCTACAATCCACTAGAATGCACATCAACCCCCTTTATCCTAGGTTCTCCCATAAAAAT
This sequence comes from Pinus taeda, assembly GCA_000404065.3. Classification (NCBI taxonomy): domain Eukaryota; kingdom Viridiplantae; phylum Streptophyta; class Pinopsida; order Pinales; family Pinaceae; genus Pinus; species Pinus taeda. The sequence continues at coordinate 3,780 of APFE031371872.1, read as the reverse complement.
TGCAATAAGACAAAAATAACAAAATTTTCAAAAATGGTTTCTCCTCACCTTGGGAAAACAATTAGGAAGGGACATTAGATCCACCTTGTGCTTCCTTCTTGATAAGAAGGCATTGCTTGCAGTGGAAGTAGTTCAATGTAGGTTGGAGCTGATTATGGAGATGGAACATATTCAGGGGGAGCATTTGATGTTCCAATTACTTAAACCATACATTGTTGGCATTATGGCTTTTGTAGTTGCAACTAGTGTGTGTTGTAAATGATCTCAACCTTGTAGCATGTCCTGCAAGTGTTCATTCATGCATATGTTTGATGGTTGCAGCTAGTTGAGTTGACATTGAGCTAACTGTGTTGGCATTGATGTCAACCTTTTGTTGTCATACTCATGATGATCAGATGATGACAAGGATGTGGTTGATAGTTGCTCATGTGTTAATGGTGTTCATCCTCCTATGTTGAGAACTATGGAAATTAGGTATTCATGCTTATGTTCATGTTGGATGACTTGTTGCAGTAGTGTGTTGGCCTTATGATGATGAAGAAAATGAGGTAGATGCATTATAGGATTGTTCATAGATGTTGCATCTTGTGTATCTATTAGAGGTGATTTGTTGGCATGGTGTCTACTTGTTTGGAGGGTCTAATGTGTTGATCAGTTAGACAAGGTTGGATGATGTTTCCTCATGATTAGAGACTTTTGTGAGGTTTTATTGAAGCCCTATCAAAGCTTGATAGCTCTACCAAGTATTGGGAAATGCAGGGTAGAAGTTGGAGCAATTTTGAGCAAGGTTTGACAATGTTTTCTAGCTTATTTTTCGGGATGAAACAAGGGTAACATAGGTTATTTTTTCCAGGAAAACTAGTGTCTTTTCGATCTACTAGTCCCACTAAGATGGGTAGCTATCTTAGAAAAAAAAAATCAAAGGAAATTCTGATTTCCTTTATGTATGATGGATAAGAGAGAAGCAAAGGTGACCAACCTGGATCTTTCGCTTGGCTCCTTGCTTGTTTTCCTCTCTCCCTTGATAGAGCTTGCCACTCCCCTCCTACTTGTCTCACTTTAGAGAACACCTATAGAGGCAAAGCAACAAAACACCATCAAATAATCTCAATCTATAATATCATAAACAATGCAGAATCAGAAATACATTGACCATACAATTGCATTCACAAATACACGATTATTGGAGGAAAACTCAAATAACTTTATTAATAGTAGAAGAGAGGATTACAACCTAGCTTTCTAATCCAACATTATCCTCCCAGCATCAAAACCCTCTTCACCTCATGAAAAGCAAGATCACCCAACAATGCAATGTCTCTTCTCAGATGAGGGATCCATTTATAGATGTCTTGCAAGGGTGTGAGTCAGCTCTGGGTTTCTGATTAGCATCATTCCAGAGATAGTTCTTGGTTCCACTTGGAGATTTCTTTGATCTCTTATTCATCCCTGGGAAAATTTAGAGAGGCAAGTGTCACATGAGAAGTTTCTAGAAGATTCCCTAGATATCCACTTAGCAAACTGTCTGTGTCATTTGTCTATTCTCGCTCATCGCACCCCACAGAAGGCTCTTTTAGTATGCATCACACCTGGCTAGTGTAGCAGCTAGTATGCATTGCACCTTGACCATGGAGCAGTCAGTATGGCCCAATTTTGGCCAGTTCTGAGTGGTTTTTCAGGTGGAACTTCTAGGAAATGATGTAATTAGCTGACCATAATCCTTTAGGGTATGAAACACCACTTTTAGGGGTTAAAGAGCCCTTGGTTTATTGACATATATGATTGGGGTTGCAGTGCCCAAATATTCCTATAACAGTTGCCCCATAAAGCATGAGGTCGTAAATCTTCTGATGTCGGGTGAAATGCTTTATCATGAGGATCCGAGGTATTCGAACTAGAAGGTGACCTGTATAAGATACAATACAATACATCATCATCATATTATTTTCATGATCTAGCTGAGGAAAGCATTCCCATGCTCAGCGTTATAAATTCATTTTCATGTACATGGAACAGATAACCATCTAAGGTTGCAGACTGGTGATTCTTTATATGTAGAGTCATCATCCCTTAGCTTGGATGATCATCTGTGCAGCTTCTGTGTACATTTGATGT
>APFE031371860.1:0-16132 GCA_000404065.3 Pinus taeda | reverse complement strand
AGTACCTTGAGGGTCATTGTCATTATTGGTGATTCCTCTCGCGCCTGTTAACAGCTTACATCATTGGCTAGTAATTAGGCGATGTCTTTCCATGTTCGACTCCAGGACATTTTTCACATGGATCGACTTGTACTCTGAGTGAAGATTGAATGAGTTTTGAAGACCCCGGATCTAGTTTCATCCATCCAGATTGCGATATATTCAAGAACATAAAGACATCAAGTGTACATCATTGCCGAACAGATGATCATCCAAATCAAAGGATGATGTGTCCATATCATCAATCTGTCACACAGACGATTGTTTGTCCTATGAACATAAAAAATGATTTATAAGATGAGCATGGGAATGCCCACCTTAGCTAGATCATGAAAAAATGTTGTCAAAATAATGTATTGTATTGTATCTTATTACAGGTCGCCTCCCAACTCGGAAAAACTTCAGATCCTCATAGTAAAGTATTTCACCCGACATCAGAAAGATTAACAACCTCATGCTTTAGGGGGAAACTGTCATAGACATTTTTGGGCACTTCAACCCCAATCATAAATGTCCATAAACTGAGGGCTCCTAAGTCCCTAAAAGTGTTGCTTCACTACCTAAAGAAACAAGGTCAGTTGATTACATCATCTCCCAGAAGTTCTCCACTGAAAACTGCTCATAAATGATCAAAACTGGACCATACCGAAAGCTCAATGCAGAGGGTGCGATGCATATCACCTTCCCAGTGTACAAGGTGTGATGTATACTGATTTGCTCCTCTGTAGGGTGCGATGGTCGAGAATGGAAAAATGGCAGGGACAAAAATGCGAGGTGGAAGATCATGGAATCTTCCAGAAGCTTCCCCTCTGACACTTGCCTCTCTTTTTCAACCAGATGAGTAAGAGATCATCTTCTCCAAGTGGAGAGGAACTATTAGAGAGAGGACACTAATCAAGATCCCAGAAGATGACTCAACTCTCTGTAATCATCTATATATGGATCCCTCATCACAGAGATCCAGAGGCTGGAATTTTGTATCTTATAGAGAAGTCTTGTTGGTTTTCTGGTGTACATTCATAGTGTTGGGTGACCTAAGCTTTTCTTGAGGTGAAGAAGGGCTTCCTAGCTGGAGGATGATGCTGGGTCAGAGCATATGGTTGTAATCCTCTTACTACTTTTCATATTAATAAATCTATTCTTGTTTTCTTCCATATTCTTGTGTACTTGTTTATATATGCATTTATATGGTTAACACACATCTGATCCTGTGTTATTTATGAATTTAGATCATTGTTTATTTGATAGTAGTATGTTGTTGTGATTCCACAGGTTCTTTTTGAAGCTGGGCAGATGAAGAAGAAGTGGCGAAGCTCTATCAAGAAGGAGAGGAAATTCAAGCGCAAGACTCAGGTTGGTCTTTCTTGGTTCTCCTCTTGTCTATTTTCATAAAAGAAAACAATAGTAGACTTTGATTGTTTGTTTCTAAGATAGCCACCCATCTTAGTGGGAATAGCAACATCCGAGTGGACACTATTCCCGGTAACAGCTGGGTTAGATCAATGGGTTGTAATCTTGTCTTCTACTACTTCTATCAATAAAGCTATTTGAGTTTTCCTCCATATTCTTGTATTTCTTTGAATATTGAATTGATATGTGCATTTGTATCGTCAATATATATCTGATCCTATATTGTGTATGATTGTAGATCTCTATGCTTTGATGGTATTATGCTGCTTTGACTCTACAGGTGTTTTTTGAAGTAGGACAAGCGAGGAAGGAGTGGCAAAGATCTGTCAAAGGGGAGACGAAACAAGCAAGGAGCCAAGTGAAAGACTGAGGTTGGTACTCTCTGCTTCTCTCTCATCTACTTCTCATAAAGGAAAACACAAGTGACTTTAGTTTGTTTGTTTCTAAGATAGCTACCCATCTTAATGGGACTAGCAGCTCTGAATGGACACTAGTTTTCCTGATAACACTGGTGCCCACCTGTATTCTACTTGCCTGGATCTGTAGCTCGCGTAGATCCTTTTGGATGCTCCCCACCTTCTACATGTATTTCTACTCAACCTGCTATAGCACCTCGGTTGTGGTGTCCCAAATTTTATCCTTGATCTCATCGAGATCACCCTCTGTTAGCATCATGGGATCACCCTTCGACTTTTCTGATTTTTGTTTCTTCCTTGTACCTCCTTGTTGCTCCTTGTCGCATCTCTTCAGAATAAATGGGATGCTTTTCCCCTCATCCCCTCCGTCACCTTATTCTGAAAGTTCTTCCTCCTGTGTTTCCGATGAAGGTGACTTGTCACCTTGCTATGACTTGTGTTGTTCTTCCTTCACCTACTCCTTGGCAGCGCGTTCTTTCTCCATATGATCCTTTTCCTCGGGTTCCTTCTTTTTCTGCGCAGACAGGTTACACGCAGCTTGCTTAGTTTCCTCCTTTATTTTCTGTGTGGCAGAACTCTCCACACCTGTGCTTGGTCCCATAGCTAATTCTGATGGGATGCACCATTCTACATGCCACTTTGTGATGACCTCCTGCACATCTATTTTTGTGACTAAATATGGCAAGTCGTGCCATTTCTGTTGTGGATCTTTTCGCGCTTGAATATACACTCTATGGAAGTCATCCTTCAATGTTGCATAGGTTGAAAGTTGCATGAACAAGGTTGGGGACAACCTCAGACGTTGGTTAATGGCCATGCTGACACTCAATTCCATAAGGAATCAAAATATCTTCATTTATGTAATTTTCACAGGGTCGTTTGTAGCCCATAAGGAGGCGAATTGCACTACCTCCGATAATGCTTCCTCAAGTGGAGGAAATTGGCTATCCTCCTACAATTCCCATGCAAATAACACAATCGACAACAACAACCAAGCGTAACTAAATGGCTTGGTTTCATCCTGGGCCTCTCAGCATTTCTCAAGGAACTCATGGAAGAGGTATCTTGACCAATTAAATTATACACCCTTCATGCACTGTGCAGCCAAGGAAACGACAGGCATCAGAACTTCATCCACATAGCATTTCCGCATCACCTTCCATGCTATGATCTAGGTGGTTAATTGTACTGTGGGATTTGATATAGACAGAATTTAATACCCTTGCGACTTCTTCACAAGGTCGTAAACTTTCTTCATTCTTTCTGTAAGGTCCTTTTCCCCGGTCTTTTTTCCAAACTCCTTGGTCGGGTTCACGCCTTACAAGGTAGGTGTGTGATTCTGTGAATAAGAATATATGTGATGGGTATAGGCCCTCCTAACCATATGCACCCATCATGCACCAATGTGAGAAGCTGGCACACACAGATGGTGTTAATGGGGGTGCAGCGATAATGGGGTACCCACAGTAAATTGAGTAACCCCAAGTGCTCCACCCTGCAGATCCATTCCTCCATCTATAATGTTGTCACACCTAATTATGCATAATAAACCCTTCTCATATACCGATCTGTCGCCAAATGTGGGAACCTAGTGTGATCTGTGAGGTCCCAATCCTCCATTTTCAGCAGGGGGATCTGCGCGAGACATGGACCTTCAAAAGGAACCTTCTTAGGTAGCAAGGGCGTGGAAATGGTGAATCTCTCATAATCTAGGTCCTTCGTGACCTTCGCCTTTCCCTTCCACGAAGGGATATACTGGGGTAAATTTGTTATAGGTTCCACGTCCTCAACATCAATATCTTCTGTTCCCTGGCCTTCTTCCATCTCCAAGCCGACTACCCTCTCTGAATGCTTATCCTTCTTCGGCTTCTGTGTTTCAGAATGCTTCCTAGGGGAGGCACACACAAACATTGGTTTCTTCTTTTTGTCCTTCTTTGGTTTGGTTGTTTGGGTTTCTCTAGTTGGTGTAGGCTTCGGCCTAGGTGACCTCAACATCGTAGGCACAAGAGTTAGAGCTTCCATACTTACAACTTCTAGGGCAGCAACCTCAAAGCCAACATCGCCACCAGTGCTCACAATCTCAGCAGGACATGGTCCAAGCATTTTTTCTAGAATTAACTTCTGGTTTAGCTTAGACAACTTAGAAAATGCAAGGCTCGCGACTCAATCTTCCCAATACAATTGGTTCATAAGCGACAAACAACAAATCTCACTAGCAATTTTAATGGTGCAAAGTATTCTCTGTGATCTGGTGTACTCTTCTGATGGTAGACCTGAAATTCTTCAGTCAGGGCATTGATCATTTCGTTCAGAAATTGCATACCTCCATCACTCATCAACACTTTCGGGCAGCCAAATCTGGTTAAGACATACTCAAACAAAAACTTTGTTATCGTAGCCCCTGTACAATCCTTAACCGGTTGTGCTTCTGCCCATCTGTTTGGATATTTCATCGTAGTGATGGTATAGCACGCACCTGTTTTCTTTCCAGGGGGTTGAATTGGCCCAACAAAATAAATCACCCATTTCTCAAATGGTTGCAGGGACACTTGAGGATATAATGGAAATTCATCCTTTCGCGATGGTCTTCCATTTCTTTGACATGCATTATATGCCTTGGAATCCTTGCGCAGAGTTGGCCAACATAGCCCTGTGCGCAACATCTTCTATGCAGTTGTCTTACCTGCATAATGACCTCCCGCAGCTCCTCCATGACCTTCAGTGAGAATGTTATCCCGCTCAAAGTCAAGCACATATCTTCACAATATTTCATCTGCACCCATATTATACATATGTCCCATAATGAACGAAAAACTGGTCGTGCGCACTACCAATTCCTTCTTTTGATGACTTTTATATCCTTATGGTGCCATCCTTGTAGTCAAGAAGTGAATAATTTCTGCAAAATGATTATCTACTACGCGTACCGCAAAGAGTGGCGCATCTGGAAACCCTTCCTCCAGATTATTAGGTTCCTCACTTGTTTTGATCTGCGACAGATGGTCGGGTCCTGCATTTAACCTCCCTGGCTTGACAATGACTTAAAAGTCATACTCTTGGAATAGTAGCAACCATCTGCAGATCTTCCCCCCCAACACAGGCTTATTGACCAGGTACTTCAAGGCAAAATGATCTATGTACATTTTGAAATTCCTTCCCAACAGATAATGTTTGAACTTCTGCACCGTGTACACCATGGCCAATCCTTCGTATTCAATCATTGAATAATTCTTCTCGGCCTTTGATAATTTCCTACTCGCGAAGGATATAGGATGGTCCATTTCTCCTTCACTGACTTGCGTTAACACTACACCCAATGCAATGCAAGAGGCATCCACATGTATGTGAAACTTCTTTTTCCAATTAAGGAATACTAATATTGACGCAGTGACCATCTTTTCTTTCAATACATGTAGGTTGCGCTGACATTCTTCATCCCAATAGAATGTTGCGTCCTTCTTTAGCAGTTTCTCCATAGGCATGGTAATTTGAGCATATGCTTTGATAAAAATTTTGTAATATCTCGTATGTCCCAGCGTCACACATAGCTGCTTAACATTCTTCTGGGCCTCCAAATTCAAAATTACTGCAATATTTGCAAGGTCTACCATCAACTCTTGTTTGCACACCACGTGACCCAGCAAGATCCCAAATGGAACATGAAATATGCATTTTTTTCAAGTTCAGCACGATTTGGTATCTGCGACACGTATCCAACATCAGGCGCAAACTTGCTACATGGAACTTCACTAATCCAAACATTGTCCAATCATCAAAGTATACTTCCAAGAACTTATAAATGAACTCTTTAAACTCTACTATAACTATAAGGGAAAATATCGCAGTGGCATTCTTGAGGCCAAACAGCATCACAATGTATAGAAAACAACCCCACTCCGTCGCGAAGGTCATTTTTATCCTATCCTTAGGTGCGATCTTAATCTGATGATACCCCAAAAATCCATCAGTGAATGAGTAGGCCTCCTGCCTATAGAAATTTCTCTATAGATCAGCTAGCTCTGATACCATGTAGAAATTCTCACTGTAGATTAAACTGATTATGCAATGTACTAAAGCAAAATACTTAATCTACTTCTACAATCGAATTTGCGGAAGCTTAATTCATTTTGAGCAAGATCAAATAGAACACATATAACAAAGAAGTAGAATCAATCACACATGAAACACAGAAGAATACTCTAGGGAAAGCCTCAACTAAAAACCCCGCTATCTGTATTATCAAACAAGTGGAAATATCTCAGGATTACACAAAGCTTTAGCTCTCAAGCTATCCAGCTCTCAATACAATCCCTCATTGCTGCTCATAGACAGAATAGACAACACATATGCCTTCCTTCAGTCCTCCAAGCCTCCCATTTCCTTGTTTAGTTTCTCTTGGGTCCTCCAGCTGCAGCCTGTGTGATTCTCACCTCACGCACAACACTGACCTCTGAAATAACTGTGCAATCCTGAAGGAGTTAATTCCTTTTGCATGCATGAGTTTCCTTTATAGGAAAATTCCTCCAACTGGTAGTACAATGTCCCTTTCTTTAATCTCAACTAGGTATTTCTCTAAACTGACATGCATGAGTTATTGATGAGAGAATATTCAGTTATTCAGAGAACACAGTTGCATGCATGCATGCATTAACTGACTCAACTCACAATTAGTTCTGTTATCACTCAAGAAAAAGTTCTAAATTGTTCACATCAATTCGAGTGTTTGCCAAAGGCACATAAATCCTTTTCAGCAGTTTCGCAGCGCAACATGCTTTAAAGTAATTTCGTAGCGCCTAATTCATATTTTGCACTGGCTGCGCTACGAAATTGTGGATTTGTTCGAATCCATAGCCATTTTTTCACAGCTGTCATATCCATCAAATTGCATCAACAGTTGTCAGTTATCAGGTGAGGCAGAAATTCAAACAAGTACAGGAGGTACCACCAAGGGCAGAAGAAATAGGTTGAAGACTTAAAGATACAATTGAACCAGCAAAAAGGATCTCCATAAAGAAATTTCAAAGTTTTGGTAGTTTTGCTTGGTATAATATTTTCAAACATTCCCATTCAGTTTTGGAAGGTATTGAAACAATCAAAAGAATATTTTAATAGAAAAGTGCTCAAATAGCAAAGTTTTGGATTGAAACTATGATTTTTGAAATTACACAGCAGTTTCGCAGCGCGCTGCGAAACCCCTGTAGCGGCTTGTTTTAGCAGAAAAAACTCTGTTTTTTGCGTTTACTAGTAAATTTCTAGAAGGGATTCTGAGCAGCTGAAAACTTAATTTTGAAAAATGAAAGAGGCTTTTATTCTTAACATACCAAGCTACAAAAACCTCTTTCAGTTTCTTCAAATTCGTTCTGAGGTAGGAGGAATTTATGGTTAAACCTGTGCTACGAAACTGCTGTAAGTGCTGTTTTATGAGGAAAATGAGCAATTTAATGGTGAGGTCAGTAGATTTTTGAAGGAAACGCCTAAGAAACATAAGGGATATCACTTAAGGCTATCCTATCTATTCAGAGGATGACAAGTGTGCCTTTTTGTAAAGGTAAAATTTTTGTCTCAAGTTAAACTTTTGTAAAGGTACTTTATGACCAATTAGGGTTTAGCAGAAATGGCATACGAGGAGTATTGTTTTGGTTTATACAAATGGCTATCAATGAAGCTTCCAATGCATCTGAAATATGGTGATGCTCATAAATTTTGGGGTATTAAAGAACTGGGTCATGTTGCTTAGTTTTCGAAGGATGGAAGGAGACAGGGACCAGAAAAACAAGGGTTTTAATCCTAGTGATAAATGATCCATCAGCGCCTTCAGGTATCCAAAGTCAGCCTGTTCTTTGCACCTGTAGCTCAGTCATCTCAGCCTAACCAAAAGGAGACAGCTGTCAAAGATCAAGAAAAGAATCATGTTACAAGGAGAATGAAGTTAGAGTTTTAGTTTGATTAGGACTCTTTGTAATTACAGCTCAACACTTAGTGTATTTAATGAGTCTATTAAAAATAGATAGGGGTAGTTAATGACAGCCATCGAGCTCCCCTCATGCTGGAGGAGGAAGCTCCAGGTAGTTAGACTCTTGTTTCTATATATAGCTGAAACATCTATGTAATCAGGGTTGGACATTTTTAGAAACAAGGTATTGCTTTGGCTTGTGTAAAAACTCAATTTGGTAATATGATTTGCTGTTTATCTTCTCAGGATTCTTACAGTGTTTGAAATGCTCAAGATATGTGGTTTTGTCTCATCTTTAATGCTTTTTACAGTTGTATAAATACACAATTACTCAGAATTCACTTATGCTGCTCTGACTTCCTGTGTGTATTTGTAAACTGAGGCTTCTATGGTATGATGTTTTGAGTATTTAAACATTGCTGCCCTAACTTCTATGCATGAACAGTGTTATATTTTATTGAATAGAATCAACTCCATAAGCCCAATGGAAGTATTTGTAATGTCTGTCCAGCCAGCCTGTTTATTTAATTTGCTTTTCTAGAGTTAGCCCTCTTATCAACAAACAAAAATCAATATTTTTCTTAGAGAGAGCCCTCTCGGGCTAGGGAGGCTAATCCTTAGTCCAAAGATTGGTCTGAAACAGTTACACAGAGTCTATCTGATTAGCAGCCCCTTCAAAGATTGATTTTGTGATAACATTTTGGTGCGTCTGCCGGGAGCCTGAAGTCTATTCATTCCCGAAATTTATGAGGCTGAACTTCTGAAGGTAGCAGGAGCTCAGAAGATTTTTTGAGGCTGCAAATCTACCTTGGTGACTCCATTGTTGAAGAATTCAAAATTCATAGATTCATGGTGATTCCACTGGAGTTATGAAGGACCCAGATGCTACCATTCTTATTTCAAGGTATGCATGCATAGATTTTTCAGGAATTCATGGTTTCCCAAATCGTTTTCCCAAGGATGCATATTTTCTTAATGGTCCAAAATTCAACGGAGAAGACTTAAGTTTAACTTTGAAGTATATATTAGATTTCTGTGAATTTGCTGAGCTTCTTAGAGTTAAGCATGAGGATGTTTGCATTATGTTGTTCTATGATTCATTTCAAGGGAAATGTAAACAGTGGATTGAAAGCTTTCCTGCCAAATCTATCAAGTCATTTAAAGACTTTTGGCTTATGTTTGTGGACGAATGGATAGATAGATCAGACGTGGTGGAAAATTCTCCTTCAGTTCAAAGTTTTAAACAATGGAATGAGGATCATATTAATGAAGAAATAGGTGAAAAATTTTCTTTGTCCTTGTCTTCATATCTAAAAACATTTGACTGCAAGGGAGAAGATAAGATGAAATTTTTGGATGAAGTTGCTAAGGACATTGAGAAAGACATTGAAGATTTAGAAGGTCAAATTCAGGCATATAGTTTTCATAATCATGATCATTATTTTCAGAAGCTTTCTGTGACAGAAAATAAGGAGAGAATGTTGGTTCCTTTCTCTTTCACGATTGAAGAACTGTATGCTGTTGTTGAAGATCAGTTTGCAGAGCCAAAAAGTTACAAGAATCATCAAGCTGATCATGTATTATGGGATCCTATAGCTGAATACATGGAAGAGTTTTACTCTCCAGTGTTTCAGCTTTTCTATGAAGATCAGAAGCAATTTCAGTGGCAGTGGTCATCACAATATCATAGTGGCTCTGAACTCCGATGCAGTCAAAGAAATCCAATATCAGATAAGACAAATGATTGGCTACATTGGAAATTTCACATTGATTGAGCCGAAAGAAATTTGAATTGTTAGGGTAGGTAGGTAGGAAAATGCAAATAAGCTCAAGGTTGACTGAGCATTTTTTTTTAGTAGATATAGATTTCTTTCTCCTATAGTGATCATCAAGCTTAAGCCCGAGGTGAAGGCCCCAGAAGCTTGAAGGGGATGATTGTCAAGCAAATTTCAGTTTGTCATAAATGGATAAAGCACTGGACCTGCGAGTTCTTAGTGTACTACAGGAGCACGCTATCCCTAGTGGAGCCACTGTTATCACTCAAGAAAAAGTTCTAAATTGTTCACATCAGTTCAAGTGTTTGCCAAAGGCACATAAATCCTTTTCAGCAGTTTCGCAGCGCAACATGCTTTAAAGTAATTCCGTAGCGCCTAATTCATATTTTGCACTGGCTGCGCTACGAAATTGTGGATTTGTTCGAATCCATAGCCATTTTTTTACAGTGGTCATATCCATCAAATTGCATCAACAGTTGTCAGTTATCAGGTGAGGCAGAAATTCAAACAAGTACAGGAGGTACCACCAAGGGCAGAAGAAACAGGTTGAAGACTTAAAGATACAACTGAACCAGCAAAAAGGATCTCCATAAAGAAATTTCAAAGTTTTGGTAGTTTTGCTTGGTATAATATTTTCAAACATTCCCATTCAGTTTTGGAAGGTATTGAAACAATCAAAAGAATATTTTAATAGAAAAGTGCTCAAATAGCAAAGTTTTGGATTGAAACTGTGATTTTTGAAATTACACAGCAGTTTTGCAGCACGCTGCGAAACCCCTGTAGCAGCCTGTTTTAGCAGAAAAAACTCAGTTTTCTGCGTTTACTAGTAAATTTCCAGAAGGGATTCTGAGCAGCTGAAAACTTAATTTTGAAAACTGAAAGAGGCTTTTATTCTTAACATACCAAGCTACCAAAACCTCTTTCAGTTTCTTCAAATTCGTTCTGAGGTAGGAGGAATTTATGGTTAAACTTGCGCTACGAAACTGTTGTAGGTGCTGTTTTATGAGGAAAATGAGCAGTTTAATGGTGAGGTCAGCAGATTTTTGAAGGAAAACGCCCTAAGAAACATTAAGGGATTATCATTAAGGCTAGCCTAGCTAATTCAGAGGGATGACACCAGTGTGCCTTTTTGTAAAGGTAAAATTTTTGTCTCAAGTTAAAACTTTTGTAAAAGGTACTTTATGACCAATTAGGGTTTAGGCAGAATGGCATTTTGTAAAGGTTTTAAAATTTTTGTCTCAAGTTAAACTTTTGTAAAGGTACTTTATGACCAATTAGGGTTTAGCAGAAATGGCATACGAGGAGTATTGTTTTGGTTTATACAAATGGCTATCAACGAAGCTTCCAACGCATCTGAAATATGGTGATGCTCATAAATTTTGGGGTATTAAAGAACTGGGTCATGTTGCTTAGTTTTCGAAGGATGGAAGGAGACAGGGACCGGAAAAACAGGGGTTTTAATCCTAGTGATAAATGATCCATCAGCGCCTTCAGGTATCCAAAGTCAGCCTGTTCTTTGTACCTGTAGCTCAGTCATCTCGGCCTAACCAAAAGCAGATAGCTGCCAAAGATCAAGAAAAGAATCATGTTACGAGGAGAATGAAGTTAGAGTTTTAGTTTGATTAGGACTCTTTGTAATTACAGCTCAACACTTAGTGTATTTAATGAGTCTATTAAAAATAGATAGGGGTAGTTAATGATAGCCATCGAGCTCCCCTCATGCTGGAGGAGGAAGCTTCAGGTAGTTAGACTCTTGTTTCTATATATAGCTGAAACATCTATGTAATCAGGGTTGGACATTTTTAGAAACAAGGTATTGCTTTGCCTTGTGTAAAAACTCAATTTGGTAATATGATTTGCTGTTTATCTTCTCAGGACTCTTACAGTGTTTGAAATGCTTAAGATATGTGGTTTTGTCTCATCTTTAATGCTTTTTACAGTTGTATATACACAATCACTCAGAATTCACTTATGCTGCTCTGACATCCTGTGTGTATTTGTAAACTGAGGTTTCTATGGTATGATGTTTTGAGTATTTAAACATCGCTGCCCTGACTTCTATGCATGAACAGTGTTATATTTTATTGAATAGAATCAACTCCATAAGCCCAATGGAAGTATTTGTAATGTCTGTCCAGCCAGCCTGTTTATTTAATTTGCTTTTCTAGAGTTAGCCCTCTTATCAACAAACAAAAATCAATATTTTTCTTAGAGAGAGCCCTCTCGGGCTAGGGAGGCTAATCCTTAGTCCAAATATTGGTCTGAAACAGTTACACAGAGTCTATCTGATTAGCAACCCCTTCAGAGACTGATTTTGTGATAACAAGTTCCACAAATTGTTTGGAACTAATTTAACTGGACTTAACTCAATTAATTGAGCTAACTAATTACAACTCAAATACAACTCATCCTTATCTCCTTAATGAAGGGATAACTATTGCATGTCTTCACAAAGACTTCATGTTTGAATTTCTCCAACTAATCAACTCAAGATGAATCAATTAATTATTTTTCAAAAAACTAGTGAGACTAAATTCAAATTTTAATTCAGGGACTAATTAAAATTGGAATCTATCCTGAAATGTTATTTTTAGCATTTCTATTTTTTGTTATCTCCAATAGAGTTGGAGTATATCCTGAAATGTTATTTATAGTAATGCAGTTTTTAGCATTTATTGTTGCTATTTTCAACACTCCCTCTCAAAAAGAAAGGAATTCAACTCAAACCTGATCGTGAACTTTTGGAATGTTCTGCATGCAACACTCCTCTCAAGTGTTGTTGCTCTAGCAACTCCAGAAACACAAAAATATCCAACCTAAATCAGTATGATGCATCTGTCATCAAAGTCCCTGATTGCTATTGCCTCTGTCGACTGAAAAAACTCTGCACCTCTATGCTCTTTAGCATCTGATTGCTCTAGCCTCTATCACTTTGATCTTTGACTGCATCAATAACACTGATTCCTCCTACTGCATCCATGTTGTTGTTGGTCCTATCTTCCAGCACTGCATCCACACTGCACCTCCTCTCATCATGTTGCATCGTGTTGCCCAATGTTGTACTGCAACTCAATTACTGAGAAGTAATTAAATAATCTTCCAACTAACCTCCCTGTTGAGCTAGAAACACCCTCTAATGTTGAAGCTCCCTCTGTCACTCCATCCGCATCTATCTCTACCAGCTCAGCCAATCCTGCTACCCCTCATCGAGGCTCACGTAGTAAGGTCTAATCAAAGAGGTTGGGTACCTCAAGGATATTTCCCCTATTTTAGCCTTCTTGGGACTATCACTTCACATCGCCCCACTTCACACTTGGAGGTATGGTTGCATGTGGTCCTTCTTCCCACTTGGCTCAAAATTTCCTACTAGAGGTCTCTGCATGAGTGGATGCCTCCACTCAGTCTCCTCTCAGCTTCTCTAGTTGTGGCTACTCCACAACCTCCTGAAGTTGCTTCACCAATTGTGGCTCCTCCACAATTGTCTGAGACTTCTTACATGTTGAGAGGTAATGTACTCTTCCTCTCAACCACCAAGTCTCCAACATTTACCTTGCTCCTCAATGCTTTTCATGCATCTTGAACCTCAAGAGCATACAGGTTCTTGACTTGTGAACCGATCTGCTTCACTTGTCTCGTGGTGATGTGTCTAAGGAAAACATTTCCCTTACTGAATACTACATCATAGCCTTTGTCCTCCAACATCATGATCGATACCAAGTTCTTCTTTAGTCCAGGAACATACTTCACATCTGTCAAGGCGATAGAAGCTCCATGCTCCCTCTAAAAAGCAACCATACCTTCACTTGAAACACAGTACCTTTCATTGTCACCCATCTCTATGCGCATCTGGAGGTCCTTCTCCTCCAATGTACTGAATAAACTCTCATCTCCAGTCATGTGGAATGAGGCTCCATTGTCAAGAAACCAACCACAACCCATCATCAATGAAACCATGCATGCGATGAGGGTAAAATCCAATTCGAACTGAGAGGCTAGTGCCTCACCTTGAGATCCTTCCGAGGATCCCTTCTTGGATTTCTTCAATGGACAATTAGTTGAAAAATGGCCCACCTCATGACAAGTAAAGCATCGCACTTTAGATTTTCAATCTTCTTCCCAACATGAGAAGAACTCGATTTGGAATGAAAATCCTTCTCCTTCCCTTTCCTTGCCTTACTAGCTAAGGCTATATTTTCTTCATCATCCTTGGATGAAGACCATCTCTGGTGCTCCTCCTTATCTCCTCCTGCATGAGATCCAACCACAGTCATTCCCAATCCAGCAGTTTCTCTCTTCCATTCACTGAGTCCTGGTAGCTATGCCAGCTCTTAGGAAGACCGAGGAGAGCAAGACTCACCATATCATCATCAGTTGTCATGATTCCTACACTTCCAAGCTCATGTCTGCAGGTAGTGAGCTTGTTCAGATATGTAGAGATTGTGTCGCCTTTTTCACACTTGATTTTCCAAAGCTTGTTCTTCAGCGCCAACTTCCTCTGGTCGTTGTTGTTTTGATATAGGTCCTTCAATGTCTTCCACATTGAAAATGGTGTCTCCTTCCCATGGAGACTCGAGAAAATATAGTCTTGAACTCCCTCCAGAAGAATCCTCCTCATTCTTGCCACACATTTCTTCCATTCCACCAATTCTTGGGCATTAGCTGCTGCTGGCTTGGGGGCTTCTTGATCAATGAAGTCCTTCAAACCATTGTCCTCTAATACTTCCTCCATGTGATCCTTCCATGCTATGTAATTCGAGCTTCCATCCAAGGCATACTCGAGTCTGAAGCCATTGAACGCCATTGGTGAACTTTGAGATGTGATAAGAAATCGATTTTGTACCTACAATCAAGAACTTCAAACTTCAAAATTCTCCCTTCTTTGTATATTGTTCTCCGTTTTGATCACTTTTGCTCTGATACCATGTAGAAATTTCTCTATAGATCAGCTAGCTCTAATACCATGTATAAATTTCACCATAGATTAAACTGATTATGCAATGTACTAAAGAAAAATACTTAATCTACTTCTACAATCAAACTTGCGGAAGCTTAATTGATTTTGAGCAAGATCAAATAGAACACATATAACAGAGAAGTAGAATCAATCACACATGAAACACAGAAGAATACTCTGGGGAAAGACTCAGCTAAAAACCCCGCTATCTATATTATCATACAAGTGGAAATATCTTAGGATTACACAAAGATTTAGCTCTCAAGCTATCCAGCTCTCAGTACAATCCCTCACTGCTGCTCATAGACAGAAAGATAACACATATGCCTTCCTTCAGTCCTCCAAGCCTCCTATTTCCTTGCATAGTTTCTCCTGGGTCCTCCAGCTGCAACCTGTGTGATTCTCACCTCGCACACAACGCTAACCTCTGAAATAACTACGCAATCCTTAAGGAGTTAATTCCTTCTGCATGGATGAGTTTCCTTTATAGGAAAATTCCTCCAACTGATAGTACAATGTCCCTATCTTTAATCTCAACTGGGCCTTTCTCTGAACTGACATGCATGAGTTATTTATGAGAGAATATTCAGTTATCTGGAGAACACTAGTTGCATGCATGCATGCATTAACTGAATGAACTAACAATCAGTTCCACAAACTATTTGGAACTAATTTAATTGGACTTAACTCAGTTAACTGAGCTAACTGATTACAACTCATCCTTATCTCCTTAATTAAGGGATAACTTCCTTAATCAAAGGGATAATTGTTGCATGTCTTCATAAAGACTTCATGTTTGAATTTCTCCAACTAATTAACTCAAGAAGAATTAATTAATTATTTTTCAAACAACTAGTGAGACTAAATTCAAATTTTAATTTTCAATTTTAATTCAGGGACTAATTAAAATTGGAATCTATCCTAAAATGCTATTTATAGCAATGTTACTTTTAGCATTTCTATTTTTTTCTATTTCCAACAGAGTTGGTGTATATCTTGAAATTCTATTTATAGTAATGTTATTTTTAGCATTTCTTGTTGCCATTTTCAACACTGCCCTCCAACATTGTCTAATACTTCATTGGTAAACAGTGTTGGGAATGGGTCATGGACACACGCATCATTAAGCTTCCGCAGTTCTATGCAAATCCTTATCTCACCCTTTTGTTTCTTCTCATGAACCACCATCGGTCTCACCCAATCAGATTCTTCAACCAGTTCTATGATGCCTGCTTCCAGCATCTTTTCCAACTCTAGGCAAAACTTCTCCTTGTATTTAGGATTAAGGTGATACGACCTCTGTTTAATAAGCTTCACGTCCGGCTTCAGAGTGATATTCATAACACCCAAATCACCAACTATGCCCTTTAAATCTGAGAAATTGGTAGGGAATAAATTCTGGTATTCGCAGGGTAACTCAGCAACTTTATCCACAATAGCATCATCCCAATAATCTCCAATATTTACAAATTTTAGTTTTGTTTCAGTACTAATGTTTGCTTTATCTTCAGCGGCGTGGTGATGTCCGGGTTGTCTATTTGTGGACCCTTGACTTCGCAATGCCCCTCTACCTATGGAATATTAA
>APFE031371854.1:63289-82310 GCA_000404065.3 Pinus taeda | reverse complement strand
GTTGAGATTGCAACAAGATGATGGAGCTTAGTGAAAAGAGTCGCCTTCACTAAGTGGGCCCACAGGCTATTTTTTGGCGCAAGTCTATTTTTAGACATATGGATCATGTCTATGGATTGCAGATTGTTGTTTATGGATGATTGATCAAGTTGAGAAAATAGATGGACTTCTATTTTTGATGAAAGTGTGAGTGATCACAGTGTGAGTGATCAAGTCTATTTTTAGACTGGCTGTCAAAATAGAAAAGTCAAATATTATTATCTCACAATAATATTTGGACTATAAACTTTGTCTTATTCTCTTGGAGCACTTCAGTTCGAGCTAGGGATTTGGCACATGCAATTGCATGAAGGAAATACGTGGTTCTTATGGGTTAGTTGAATATTTGCATGCATGACTTCAGTTAGAACTCAAGTGAGTTGAGTTTAGTGGACTGGAGGTGCAGTTGATGGAGTTGTGTTCAGTTTAGCTTTGTTAAACTGGTTGTATTTAGTCTAACTGGCGAATAGACTAGAGATGAGTTCGGTGAATTAGTTATTAATTAATTCACAAGTTATTAACTCATAATACAACTAATGAATACATCAGTTAACTCAGTTGCATGTCAGTGCATGTTCAGTTCAGCAGGGACCGGTGTTAGAGAATCAGATTGCTATCAGTTGTGACTATAGTTGTGCACCAGATCTTGCACAAATCAGGGGATTGAGTATGCCAATGAGTTTGCACGTATTGTAGCTTGTCCTCACGTGATTTAGCCAAGGAAAGACGTGGCTGCCTTGGCATTATCATTCATTCTTGTGTAGGTATTGAGCAGCAGAGGCAGGCAAGCAGCGGAAGAGATTTGAGCCAGTGATTGATTCAGATCTGAGCTGTATTGTGTGTAACAGGTGGAGCTGGTACTGGATTGCTTGTGATAAGCATTGGACTTTGTAATGTTACATGACTCAATCATTAATATACAGATAGTTGGGGTTTTTAGCGAGATGCTTTCCCCGGGATACATACTGTGTTAATGTGTGAATGCTCTTGATGTTTTATTGTTATTGATGCTGCTATATTGATGATCAACGTGGAGGAGCTTATGTATTGTGTATGTTTTCCGCAATAGTACATGATCAGGATAATCTCTGTTGAATATGTGTTAAATTATTCAAAATTTCTACAATATGTGTTTTATGTGTTATGCTCTCAAATTGTTTATTTTCTGTATTTTTGAATTCTTATGTAGGTAATTTCCGTACGGGGTTAAAACCTACACCTTAAGTTTGCTGAATATTTTTCTAGACTTAAGAAGCTACTCTTATGCACATTGGAAAAATATCAAGGTCATGAGGGATGTGAAAAGATTAAATCACTATGAATTGCCTTTTTCAAGAGAAAAACATTAGGGCTAGAAGACAACTTTCAAAATATTATCATAGCTTGAAATAGTTTCATGACATGATGATCTCATTATTCATTGGAAATGAATTATTAATTGGTGATATCGTACCCTCCTGTAAGCCCCATTATTTTTTAGGATTACATCGAAATCTATGCTAATAATGTGCTCAATATGATTTATGGGGTTTTAGAAAGTCATCCAAATAAGTAGTCAAGTGCATTGTATTTCAAATCAAAATCATGACAACTAATATGGATCTAATGTAACATGTGTTAGATAGAAACTCCACTCCATGATTTAATTGCTTTTTTCTATAACACTACTTACAAAATATTTGCTTATGAAAACTATATAAATGACAACAGTAAGATGGTAAAAGTAAGATTGTGATATATTATTCTTTCCCTTTCAATAACAAAAAGGATAAAAACTGATAGGCATGGATAAATATTCAAGTGGTATTATCCTAGTCCAATACTATCAACCCCTAGATAGTAACCATATTACTTGTGACTGCAAATGTCCAAGAGAATCTTCCTCCTATCAACAATCTTAGTGAAGAAGTCATCAAGCATGTTATCAAAAAATTTCTCCAATTGTTGAAGTTTGTTAATCAAATTCTCTTGGTTTTTAGCATAGTTGTTGTTGCTCCACTAGGAGCCCATGGACCTAAAATTGAGTTGGCTCCTGTGCTTTCATATTAAGGATTATGTCTTTCCAATCTCATATAAAAAAATGCAGGCTTACTATACATGGTTGTCTTAGTAGAAGACCTTACCTGATATATCTCAATATCCACTCCACATTGCAGGCATGGTGATGAGGAAAAATTGGAAGACTTGAAACACAAATTATGCACAAAAACTTAATTCTCATTGAAACTATACACCAACCACCAAAACAACGACATGAGCATTAATGATATTATATTCTTCATTAGATACATATCCCTTTCATTGCATATATGACCCCTTTGAGGCCATTGGACCTGTTCCACTGTGGAAAATTGGCCTTAAAGGCATTATCATCAAATTTCAAAACAATTTCCCACATGCTTGAATCAATCTTGTTTTCTATCAACACCTTGTTCTCTTCTTCCACGCTGATGTCCTCCAACACCCTAATATGCTCCTCATCACATCGCTACATTGTCAGCATTTAGTTCCATGTAAATGTTCTCTACTAAATTGTAGTATTTATCTAGGCACGTAATTCCATATTTTGGTACACATCACACATCCTAGAGTTTTGAGCTCTCATCCATATATTTATCAAGCCATCTATTTCCCACTAGAATCTGCAATTTCTATACCAATTAGATGATTTTCCTGTGTAGGGACCTTAACAGGTAACACTCTATGGAAGTCAATCCATCAACATGAAATTGTGGGGACAAATTGGTTTTTCTAAATTTTCTAGGCCTTGTATCAGGGTGGTTTTAGAATCCATTCACATCTATAAATATTGAAGTCACAGATGAGTAATTCATAGCTTCACAGAAGGGCACCAATTGCAACACATTCTTCATCATCGAACCACTAAACCCCATGGAATATTGAGAATTATTATCTAAAGATGGCAAACTTTGGTCATTATTCGCACCATCATCTGGTTGCATATAGGATCAAGCATTGGTTCACCTGTTGCACTCTTTTTCTCCTTAATACAAGATTTACATTTATGAAAATTTGAAAGACTTAGCCAAAAGAGAATAAAGGGATTCAAATACCAAACCAAAAGTTTCTATCACAAGTGAGAGAAACTAAGCAAGCTAATTGAGATAAACATCCACAAAGTGAAGATTAACCCCCTTTGCATGGTACTTATCTTCGGCCAAAAAGGTTACATCACTCAAATCGTCCATGAACCCTTTTGTCAACTCAGATTGCTACCCATGGTCATTTAAAAGGAGAAAACATGATGAAGAAATCGATTGAGCATGAGATTGAATTTGTTGAGGTGTAGATGATCAATTACACTCTATTCAAGTTCCATGGTTAAGAAAAATACCTGGAAGTAGTGCTAAGCAAGGGCAAGGTTGAGGGTTCGAAATAGAGAAGTAATCTTGTAGATGAGTTGGGACTATACAAAGTGTTGGTTGGCATGCCAGATGCAGTAGAAGAGAATCTTCAAGATCTTGAAGTCGAGATCTGAAACATGGGTTTGGGCTTTGAACCATCTCCAGAGAAGATCAACTGCTATGTCACGAGTCTTCTTGTTGCAGGAGGCCAAATGTTTTGCAAACCCTACTCTGACCTTATCGTTCACTTCAAGTGATTTTTCTATTATTGCACAATGAATGCAGGATTTTGTAACTCACTAATACTAGCCGAATCAATTTGATGGCACACGATATTTCTACCGTTTAACACCCAAACCAATGGCACAAGACAACACAAGTGGCATGGGAGGGGTGTTCTTCTCAAAGAAATGTCTTACCACATAATAACATAAAACTAAATTAAATAACATATTAAAAATTTAATCAATACTTAATAAATCCAAGATAATATGGATTAAAGTTGGTGTAATTATTTTTACATTTTTAATAACAACTAGGGAATGCATTAATAATCAAAATATGTATCTATGATCATTACCATTCTTTTAAAAAGGAAATAAAGTTTCTTACAACTACATATTGGATTGTTATCAAAATGGTACAACTATGCAAAATCATCCACCAAGAAAACAAGCTAAATATACTATAGTGAAAATTTTGAAAGAAAAACCCTAGGAAAATACAAAATTTTACATGAATAACTAAATACTATATAAGAGGAATTTAACCATATTCCACATGACAATAAGTACCAATGAGACCACAACATTGAAATATGGAAGAATACAAGATGTTTGAAGGTGATAATTAGGAGATATGATGAGAGATTGTTTACCAAGGACACAAACTAGATGCAACTCCTCAATTTAGCCGCATATTATCTATTTCATCTAACCTTAGAAGCCACTGCCTATGGTAAATAATAACCTTCATTATAAATCAATTCCATAAATAGAGAGCTAATAAACCTTAAGGTGGAGTTGAAAAATATTCCATAAATAGAGAGCTACTAAATCTTAAGGTGGAGTTGAAGAATGTTCTCGTGGAGGTCCCTGAGTCATTGATAAAAGTGTAAGATGGCTTCTTCCATTGGTTCTCCATTTTCACCATAGCCCATATATAATTGTCCCTTAGTAGAATAAATCTTGAATACATTCCCACAAATCATGACCCTTGTTCCATAATGAAAAGGCACGATGTGAACAATCTCCCAACATGAGTGGGAAAATACCATGATGAGCCTGTATCACTCCAGGCATATGTGTCAT
Organism: Pinus taeda; assembly: GCA_000404065.3. Lineage (NCBI taxonomy): Eukaryota > Viridiplantae > Streptophyta > Pinopsida > Pinales > Pinaceae > Pinus > Pinus taeda. The sequence continues at coordinate 77,596 of APFE031371854.1, read as the reverse complement.
TGAATACCTTGAGGAGAGTGACATATGGAAATAATATGGAATTAAAGTTTTTAATCTCATCCACTTGAGTCCATAGTTACCACTATGAGCCTGCATCATACCAAGCATGCATGAATTAAATTATTCAGAGAGGAATGATTGATAAGATTATTGAAATAATGAAATTCTTAAACACTGCTGCACCAAATCATGATGATCCATTCCTTCAATTAACCAAGTGCACACCATTTGACATGCAAGAGAAATGATAGGTACAACCATGTTATGAGTTTCTTTGAAACACCAACCATCATTAATGAGAAGTGATTATCCTTACTGATCACAAAATTAGCAGATGTATTTTCTCTCAAGGTATTGTGCCTTAAGACATAGAAAGGAGAGATGCCTGCGAAAGAATGTAGACCCTACCCAACTCAATTTACGATTTGATGGAGAGCTTCCAAATTTTAGAGGTTTGATTGGGATTTTTGAGTCACCCACCATGATAGCTTAGGGGAAGAGAAAGCTAAAGCCAGAAATATACTTTAGAGAAGGGAAAATTATTATGCTATTTGTTACTTTACCTAGACTCCATAAATAAAATACTTCTTCCTATGTAAAAAATAATCCATGATATAGAACCTATACCAGAAGTTTATAACATTTAGTATCACCAAATATTATGAAATGATGGACACTAATATTGAAATGGTGAAATTATTAGTTATTTTGTGTGGATTTAGTTCATGTTTAAATTTCATGAACCAGAATTAAGGATAAAAGTCACTTTTGAGAAATTAAATTATTTTATTCAAAATCTATCGAATTTTACACAATTTTAAAAATAACATCCCATTATTAAACAAATAATTTTTCAATCTTACATTAAAACTAACCCTAATTAAACTGTGCATAGTAAAAATATGATTTTAATTATTATTAAAAAAATAACTTTAATTAAAACCAGATATTTTAATTAGAAAAAAAAAAAAACCTAAATCATTTAAACAAAGCCCAAAAATTGCAGCCAGGCGGAAAGTTTTTTACGCTCGTGGAGCCAAGCAATTCAAGGGTAAAATGATATTAAATAACTACCTTAATATTCGAGACCATGCAAGATGGCAATTATTTTTGAGGAATTTCATAAATATAGTTGTACCAATTGGTGTAATAAAAAATTGTTAGTTATTTTGTTTGTTTAGTTCACATTAAAATTTCATGAATAGGAATTAAGAATAAGATTTATTTTTGGAAAATTAAATTATTTTAGAGGTGTAAATTTTATCAAATTTTATATGATTTAAAGATAATATTTTATTGATAAACAAAGTAAGTTTCCATTTTAACATTAAAACTAATCTTAATTAAATCTACATGAAATAAAAATGATTTTAATATTATTTAAAAAAATGATTTTAAGTATTATTAAAAATGATTTTTAATTTAAAAAAACATGGTTTTAATTAAAAAACAAAAAACTTAAATCATTTAGACAAAAACCCCAAATTCCCAGCAGGTCCGAAAGGTTTTTTAACATTCGTGGGAACCCAATCAATTCAAAGCTAAAAAGAATATTAAATAGCTCCCTTAAATATTCTAGACCATGCAAACCCCATTGCGATTCAATTTGGCTCCTCCAATATGAAAGGTCGCCCAACCTCATATCTTAATAAAAAATTCCCCCTACGAGATCCATTTCGTTCAAAGTAAGCAAAATTGGAGCGTTAAGGGTTGTCCATAAGAATCCCATAGGAGCTATTCTGAATAAATTCAAACCTAAAATCAAGAAACCCATTCATGCGATCCATTTGGTCGACTGAATCCAGATGTCATTACCAGCAAGCAAAACTAAAACATGGATGGTTCACCAAATCACGTAGAAGGCCGGCCATTCTAACGAAGAAGAATACCGCAAATATCGAGTAGTCTTACATATTAATACTCATTCTGCTCTTTATAATCATACTACACATCGCTTTGTTTATGCGATCATTTTCAAACCACAAGATTGAGTCCAATTTAGTGCAGGCCGAATTTTCCTAATCAAAAGTTGCAGTCTGATTTCAAGGAAACTCCCTCGTCATGGGCAAAGTTCAACAAGAAGGAAAACCTCACTAAGAGAAAGTTTCCCACGTTTCTTCTGACCGCCTAAAGAAACAATAATGGGGTTAAGAACCTCCTGATATCAGGTGATCAAGGCAAGAAATTTGAACAGTGACTTAACATCAAGGAGTGCCTTAACATACACCTCATTACCATCCCGTATGTATTTTTTTGTTTTTTGATCAGTAACTCAAGACAATATATGAATAGTTTTTTAATATAATATTAATATAATGACAAAAAAGTAATAAGTTTATAGAAAAATATTTATATAATGAAATAAAAGTATATATTTATAGAAAAATCGACATGATAGGGTAAATGAAATTAATGTAATTATTTATTAATGAAATAATAACAAAGTAATTAATGTATTAAATAATATTAAACTTTGATCCATTAGTAAATATATTAATAGACATATGTTTTTATGTAAGTTAGAAATTTCTAGTTAATTGCAAGAGTAAATATTTACAAGGCCATTACTTAAAAGTCTATAGGTCTTACCCTCATTGAGTTTGTTGACTATCGCCATTAGTTCAAAATAAACATTCAGAAAAAGATAAAGGCTAGCTGACTATAACTAAAATGAATAAATATTCCAAAAAATGAGAAAAACACCAAAACACATACTCAATCATCAGAGTTGATAGAAGCTAAGTTGTTTGCCCCTCTCCCAAATGGGGAAAGAGGGTGAAATGGGAAACTGACATGTTGCTCTAGGTTCTAGGCCTCTAGCTGCTCCATCTTATCTAGAATGCACATATGCTTGCGCTAAACCCCCACCAGTCTTTCTTGAAATTGACACCGGAAATATTCAATTTGTATGAGAGCTGCCATGACTGCCTCATGTTCCTCCTATTGGAATTTCTTATGGAATTCCACTGCGTTTTCACTGACTGCCTTGGTGGGCTTGTGATAGCACGATAGGAATTGTTTCTCTTCCATCGTGCAAGCCGATGTTCATATTGGGGCACCAAAAACCCATCCTTTGCACCTGTACATGGCTCTACCTTCATTGTTTACCAGTGCCGACGACGTGGTCAGGGTTTTGCAGTCGGGCCGCGATCACCTTCTTCCAGCAGGGAGCTTCATCGTGGTGCTATGCGGACACCAATCAAGGATACTTGGATGATTACTTTTCTACTTGCGCTCCTCTCTTAATCCTCCCACACTTCCTTAACACCCTCCAAGTCCTTTGAATTAACACTGTCACTACAGTATCATAAAATTACCCCGGAGCTCGATGCCTTACACTGCGGAGTCCCTCTCACACTTAATTAGGGCCACCCATCATTGTTTCACCTCCCACAAAGCACACCACACCTAGTTGAGTTTTTGGTAAACGAAGGCCCACCTGAGACCGCACACTTTTACGCCTGTAGACTGAGGTACCACTAAGAGCTAGGGGACCAAAGTAACGATAGGTAATTGGGGTAGAAGATTCCCCAATTCCCCTCTCAAACTCTGCTTAAGTGTACCAATGCATCCAAGAATTGACCTTGCACTAAAATCTATAGTAGACCACAATTTCTTCAAGTCTCCTAATGAAAAGCAGATTGGGCTTCAAAGGTTCGTTGAGTCAGGAGGACACCACAATGAGAACATGAGTAAATATTGGAGCAAAAACACAAAGGAACCATAATTCAACTAAATTTCACCCGTCACAGTCCTAGGAAAAATAAGTAGCCTTATCCTGGGAACGATAAGGCACCGCTCTTAACCATACACCCCAAACTGCCATCACCAAAATATCATTGCAATGCCCATTGAGCTCCATTAAACATCCATCTCCTACCTACCTCCACATAAATGCACTCGAGTGCACATGGTAGGTTTCACAAGAGTTTTCTCTGGCATAACCTGCCATGTAGCCCATCTACATGTTATTCACATGGAGAAGTTGGGAGGGGCGAGGCTCTGCCCCTGAAGTCCTTTAGTTATCCACCTCCTTTGGGTTAATATATTAATATAATATTATATAACATATCATATATTAATAAATTGATTCTATTATGTTAATAAATTAATATGTTAGATTTCATGCATTAAGTTAAGAAAACTGGTTATATATTAATGTAAAATGTATAAAGAATTATAGAACTATAATAGATAAAAAAAATAAATAAGAAAATAGTTGAAATATTAATACTAATAGAGTAGTATTATTAATATTAAGACTTTGATAAGAGTGATAGTGTTAATAATAAATGTATAAATTAAATATTGAAAGGGAGGGAACAAACCCTAGGGTTGAGAGGGCACAAGGAGCCAACACCTACTAAATTTAAGACTACCATCTCGATTGAGGTCGCTTGGATTTCTTAGTATCTCCAAATATTATTTTAAAATAGTGATCTTCCTTATCAATGATAGTAATGTATTATAGGCATATTTGATGATTAGCGTGAAGAGAATGTTCTACAAGAGCAGAGGTATGAGACCATTGATTTCTAATGTCAGTGCAATGCTCTTTTATTCTTTTTTTGAATGACCTAGTTTTACCAATGTATATTTTTCCATAGGAGTAATTGATTTTGTAGTCTCTTTTTAGTTGATTCTAATCAAATTTTTCCTTAATCAATTTTATTTTTGTATTTTCCCTTTTCTGAGTATTTTTTCTATTCTGTCAATCATAACATGTATGTGCAAAACATGTGCTCTCCTAGTGGAAGGTTGTATATTAGTTGATTTTTGTGAAGGATTTATCTTCTATTTTGCATTCTTTATGGACTTAATAATGATCCTTGTATCCAATTTCTTTGAAGACCTTACTAAGGTGGTCCAACTCTTGATCCAAGTGATCTTTATCAAATATCCTAACAACTCTGAAGGTCAATGCGTATTCCAAATTTCTAATTTGGGTAATGGTGGGAGTCCACATGTTGGTAACTATTAGTATGTGTCTTTTTTTGAATACTTGATGCCATAAGTTACCATCCTCATCTCTAGTAATTGATACATCCAGGAAGGGAATAAAATTATTGCCTTTGAGTTTAATAGTGAATTTTATGTAATATGATATACAATTTAGATGTTCTAGGAATTTGTTGAGTTTTTTTTAACATGCTGCCATTTCACATTAGTATCATCAATGTACATTGCCCGTCTTCTAAATTTCAATGGGTAGGAGCCGATTACTTTTTGCTCAAATTTTCCATGTATAAATTTTCTACAATATGAGAAAGGGGAGAGCCCATTGTAACACTAGTGACTTTCTCTTAGTATTCTCCTTGGGAGTTAAAGAATTTTGAGTGTAGGAAATTTTTTGCAAGCTTGCCATTTTGAGGGTTCGTTACCTCATAGAGAAATTGGATAACATCATCTAAGGGAATCTTATTTAATAATGAAAGCAGACCAAAACTAGTGATTAGGTCATCCTTGTCCACTTTTTTGTCCTTGATGAGTTTAACAAAGTCATATGAGTTTTTGATGAAGGAGTCAGTGTGGCCAACAAGGGGTCTTAATTTTCCAACCATACGTTTGGCTAATCCTTACATAGGGGAACCATTGGTATTAACAATAGGTCTTAAGGGAACTCTATTTTTATGAATCTTATGGAGACCATAGTTTCTAGGTGTTATCTCAGAGGTTGGGAGGAGATTTTTCTTAATCCTTTCATCAAGATTGAAGTATTTAATCACTTTCTTAATGTAACACCCTCCTATGACATATACACAAGTAACTGACCAACCGAGGTAAACATGTGATGAGGAGTTACTATGATATCATTCAACTCCCTATGTAGCAGTTAAGGAAGTGGAATGGGCAAAAAACAAACAACCTGACCTTCTACACATACAACAGAACCCCCATGAGTCATCAAACCCATCCACCTGACTAGTCCCTAAGACAAAAAGACTTTTCATTACTTTAAAGCCTTAGTCTCTCTCTTGACATGGGCATGCATGCGACTAGGACCCTCTTGTCACTCCCACATTAAGGTATGTGTGTGACTGGGGAAATTTATAGGTAGTTATGTGTCAATGACTCTATATTCGGTGCACTTTTTCAAGGCCAGGACTTAGGCCACTATCTAGAACTCCATGAACTTCCAAAAATGAAAAATAACATTGAAACAATGATAGAAATGAAAATACCTGAACAAGGACTTGAATGGACCCCTACTAACAATGACAAAAATTTCATTAAACATGTCACAAATATGCATCCTATAGGTTTAAACAACATATCTAATCATAGGGGTCTCAAGATTATCTCAGAATCACTAAGAAGCATTGTTGCCTCATCACAATAACTGTATTACCATCTATTAAGCCACATATTCTTTGTACATTTAGTGATTAACAAAAACATGATGACAACCATACATTTTCACTGTCATAAAACTCATTCATAACCAACATAAATATAAAGGATATAATAGTCATATAAGCCACATATAAACAAGTATATTTACCCATAAATACCAAGGATAAAGAGAGCTCTTATTGATGATTGCATAAGCTGACCAGGTATGGGACTTCCACAAACCACCTAATAATGGACTAGGTTGAACCAAATATTTCTTTGAGCTTGTTATCACTATGTAATTTTTGAGGCTATAGAGTAAATCATAGAGGTAACCTTAGAACCACTTTGGAAACTGGGAATCCAACCCTTTCAGTTTCAGAGAGGGATCTCTTTATATGATTTAGATTTGTTTTACTAATGATATTAGGCTATTTATCATGTTCAATATTGGGATTTTTTTGTTTGGTTCAGTTGAGACAGTGGAATTAGGACATTTGGAAATAGAGTCATATATTTAGGTTGATCAAACACAAAGTTTACAATCTAAACTTACAGGGAAAGTTAGGAAACTTCACTAGATCCTTTAATATTTATGGTGTGAAATAGCAGAAAAAGATAAAACAATCCAATTAATAAACAAAGCAATTAGGAATTTTGTTTTTTGATTTTTAGAAGAAAACATGGAAATTATGCCTAAGTCAGATACATTGTGTACTTTTAAACAAATTATGTTCGTACTCTTGCAAACATCCCTCCCTAATAATAAATAATAAATAATAAGAACTAATAAAAATAAATACAAATAATAATTAATAACAATATAAATAATAATAATTAATAATAATAATATAATTAAAATAATAAATAAATCATAATAAAATTAATAAATAAATGATAAGTAAAAAAAAATAATAATAATAACAATAGCAATAACCAAAATAACAAATAATAATAAAAATAACAAAATAGTAATAACCAAAATAACAAAATAGTAATAACCATAATAAAAGAAGGAAATTATCCAAAAAGAAGAAAAGAAAGCTAAAAAAATCAAAGGAAAGTAAAGAAAAAAAGCAGCATGTAGACACATGGAGGGGTGCATGTGGTTCCCCTTTTGATATGTTGTTCTATTTAATGAACGGTGGGGAAGATGGGAGGGGTTCCATCATTCCTCGATCTTCCATTTTATGGTGTACTAAGACAAAGGAATACTGGCAGTAGTAGTTGATTGAGGGCTCGGGGGTGGCCAGTTGTAGCAGAATCCTGCACAATTGAGCCTACGGTTGGGAGGAGAGTCGTCCCCAAAATCTTGTAGTCACTTCACAGTTTAAAAGTACAGGTATAATTTCATTAAAAAAAATTGTTTTTCTTTTTGACATTAATTTTAGTTATACTTGTGCTGTTACATATGGTATCAGAGCATTAATCGTTAGGGCCTATGGGCATCCGGAATTATACTTTGTTGGAAATTTTAACTTGACTTGTTGAAAAGTACAGGTTGATTACTTGGAGGATGCGACATAAATTTTTTTTTTCCCTCATCGGATCTTGTGTTAGACCAGCCATTTTTGGCTTGCTTTAATATAAACTTGAGCTAAATTGCTGACTGCTAAGCTGTTTTTGCATTAACTGCGGTCTTATTTTAGTTTTGTACAGGTCACTTTTTATACTTTCTTATTTGCTAACCTTTACCATCTTCTTTACCATTTATATGTTACCGCCAGTTGGAATAATGCATATATGAGTAGGCATGGCTTTTCTTTATGTGCATGACGGTGCATGACCTGCAGACCGATCATTCTTCTTCTGTCTAACATTTGTTCTATTTTCATTTGCGCACCGTGTAAGCCTTGTTTTCTGTCTATTGCGACCATTAATCCCACCTTTGCATGCGCTGAAACACGGCAAACAAGCCTACTCGTCCTAACAATATATGTCAATGTGTGTGCGTTGAACAATTTCCCTCTTTCACTTTCAGAATTGTCTCTCTGTGGCAATAGTAAACGCCGCACTTATCTTTTTGGCAAATTTAAAATTGTATTTGAAATTGTACTTCCTCTTTGTGCATGTTCGAGAGTTTAACGCAAGTAAACCACGTTTGAGTATCAAGTTTTGACAAATTTCTAAATAGGTTCTCTATGAGAATCGCAGAAGTGACATGTCTCAGGAGTCGCGAAGTATGCCCTGTAAATTTTTATTTGATTTATTTGCACCTTTGGAATTTAGGCGGTCATTTATTCAGGAAAAATCAGTTTACAGTAAGTTATATTCAGTTAATTGTGTTGTTGCATCTTTTCTTTGGTTCTGTGTAAGGGCTTACTCGAGGTACTAACTACCTGGGGTAGAAAGTTCAAGGAATTTAAATAATTTATCGATATTTTTTTTTAAAAGTGTGACTCCTTTTCAGCGTAGCTTCACTTCACCTGCACCTAGGTCGCATTTCTATCATGGATTTTTCCCTCTACCCCTGTAAAGTTTTATTATAACTGTAAAGTTTTATTTCAGTTTGCATATTTCATATTTTATAAAATATTGGAGCAAAATTTAGTGATATTTATAATTTATTTCAAAATTCCTGGAAATAGTTTAAATTTGTATGTGACAACGGTTGCTTTTGGAAATGGACAGAATAGTGACTCATTACCTGGTAATTTCAAAGGGTTATTGTAGATACCACTAACCTTTGTGTTGCAGGGAGATCTGAACATCCTTGAGAGTTTTTGTCAATTTCCTTGATTCTTGGGTGAAACTTGATTCCCCTGGCCGCAAGCTTCTAAGGCTTTAATCTCATCTTCCGGATTTTTGCTAACATTCATAATCTCTACAGGGGTTTTTCAACGAATTTTTGGAAGGACGCGGACCTTGCAAGCCTCTAAACCCTAGTTCCATATTTATTTCAGGTTGTGGTCTTGCAGGGCTTATATTTTGTTTTAGTTTATTCTAATACTTTATGAGCCTAGTTCAATGGATCTTGTGAGTTTGCTTCAATGAACAGGGGCACTGCCAAATCACCCCTTCAAGAGAATCCCACAAAGTTACTGGAAAGGAGGGAAGTGAATGGTAAAAAGTTAAAAACCCATATTCTATTTTGTGTGTGCCCTGAACGCGGGGTAGCCGTAACCCTATCTTTACCACAGCCTGTCTGAAAATTGTTGCAATAATGGTTGATAATATATTGGCATATGGGAGCATTGATCTATGTTTGTAGATGCATATTCATCACTGCATGAGTGATTTCAGATCTTGTCACTTGAAATTTATATGAGCTGTTAGTATGGGATGTGCATAAGGTTGTTTACTATATGTTTGACAAAATGCTCCAACAATTTTTTGTGTCTGCACAACATTATTGATCTAAGGCATGTAAGCTGGTTATGAATTCATAATTGATAGCTGGTAAATCATTTTTTGAATGCCTGGAGACAAATGTTTTCTTCTGGCACAAGGCACGCACTCTAAATTTGGGCTCATGATCTTAACAAATTTGACATCTAGTTTGCACACTAACTGTTTGATAAATTATATGAACATATTCTCTCAGTATTCTGATAACAGTTCTCAAATTCAACAAATGTATGTTGTTCCTATAGGTGAAAGACCAGCATGTTAACTTCCTTTTGCATTTTTTTTATGACAGCCAACCCTGAGAATTAAAGTTGTTTGCAACTTTGGGTAATTTTAATCTATATTAAGTTATTAACGACCACTCTGTCTCACTGTCTGCTTTTAACCCTTCTGAAATATCTCCCTCTCTTCATATAGTTTGACTTTAGTTTAATTTGTTTTGTGCGCTGTGGGTAAGGCTTATGAATATCGATGTTTTGTCGAGTCTGGAGGTCAAGAACAATTCGACATAACTTTCTAGTCCCTCTGCTTTCTTAATCCAAGGATCATTGCCGATTATGCGTCATGATTGATTTCCTTTACCGTGGAAACTGTCATAATCATGGTGCAGGTGTCTTGGCAATTTACACGTCATTAATTTTGGTAATTCTGTCATTTATAAGCGCGTTTAAGAATTGTCTGTGAGGTCAAGGCATGAGTACCCAGGCGGTTATTTGGATTTAATTCAATTATATCCTTTCTTGTTCTTTCTTTTGGCGGGTTGCAATGTTCAGATGTTTTGTTTCAGAGTCGGGAAAATCTTGTTCACTTGTAGGTGCTACTTCCCCTGTTTTCTCTGGAATTTACAGGATTTTACTGTTCAGTGCCGCTATTGAAGATCGGTTGCTTTCAATGAGCGAGGTTTTAAATTTTGCTTTAGTTTCTTAAATTTTGGTCAGATACGTTAGGTTTTGAAAGACTTCAGAACTCAATCAATTGTATTTTCAGCAGAGCACTTTTCACTTTTTTAGAAAACGTATTTAAAAGTACTTATGTTATCAGGTTCTTGCAGACATAGCTCAGGTTTGCCCAGACCCTGAACATTTACTTGCATATGTTTAAATTCTCAATTTTACTTTGAGCATAGGTTTAAACTATCAAAAATGCTATTCTGTTATTGAGACTTACGTATATCTTTTTTCAATATAGGTATGTTTATGCATTTATTTGTGACTATTTAAATTTCCGGGTATTGTGAGTAATGTAAGTATAATTTTATATGGTCCATATTTTTGAGACTTCTAAATATTATTCTGAAAAATTCAAAACTTTTCCGAACCTTCCCCTCTGAAACTACTCAACTTTTCAAACCTGTTAAGTATGGCAAAGAGTACATCAAGGGCCATGGTTCCCAAAATAAGTTGCCTAGCTGAATTCACGTGGTACCTCTGTTCAACAGATTATTGTTGCAATTTGTATATTTTTGGTCCATTTACACTACAATATCATGTTCTGTATGGTTTCTTCGTTGCTGCGAAGGACACATTCATAATACACGTTAAAGTTGTCCTTTAAATTGTATACATCTTTGACTCTCCACAAATAATCTTGTTATTTCCAAAATTAATCTGTATGACATTCTAAACTAAATTACACTTTGGTCTTCAGTCAAGGTTGCAGAATTCTTTTTAAAATGTAAGCAGCCCATTTGATTTGCTTTCTGTGATGACTACTTGTCTACTGAATGTTTGAATGGATAAATCAGAAGCGATTTGTGATGAATATCGTAATTCTGTGGATTATAACCAGTTTAACTGGAAAATCTACATGTGTTTTAGATACGTTTTTTTTGCAACTTTATTTTGCCAGTGGGAAAATTTTATGAATGTCTAGTCTCGTGTCTTCTTTTGTCTTTGTGAAATCAAGGTTTGCTTTGTTATTCTTTCTATCACTGATAGATGAGCAACATGTTATACTTAGTTAAGAACTTCAGACCCTAGTGAGCAAATAAGCAGCACACTGATACTCTGAAAATTGAGGATGGGTGCTGAACAAATATAGAGCAGTTTGGAAACGGAAAGTTGTGCTTTTAACTGAGTCTTTAAGTCATTTTAGTATTATCCATTTTGCGGATTTGAACATTAAAGTTGGGGTTGTTAATGTACTAATTGGTTGATGCTTTAAGGATTATAATCAGAAGGGTTGTTGAAGCTATACGGAATCAGATTGATAATTCATATTGGCTTGTGGGAATTGGTGGATAACTACGGTTGGGAGGAGTGAAGAGTAGCCATTAGTGTTTGATTGCTCATTGTTTTGGAAGGTCTTCTCGAAGAAACAGATTTGCATTCATTAGCTAGTCCTACTGTCAAATTGCTTCTTAAATTGATATTACATAGATTTCATAGAAGTCCTAATATACAATATTTTCCACTATAATTGCAGATAATAAGGCTTTATTTTTCACATTCACTTTGGTGCATTATGGAGACGAATGACATTTTTATGCTGTATAATTTTTCTTTTCAGGGTTAACAAATCAATGATTACTCTGCCTGTTCTTGGAAAGTATATTCTGTAAGTTGGTGTTGCTGGTTGCTATCGTACTTTGAATCTGAATTCTCTTATTTGTCCTATAGTTGTTGTTGGTCTTAGGGAATGGTAAACATCATCATCATCAGTCTGGAATTTCCTTTCCTATTCATTCAAATTTTTATATGCTTTTAAATTGCCTTCCATTCTGGCATTAGCCTTTTCATCTTCTTTAGAGCGATGTAATCTACTCTGCGATAGCTAAGTATCTGCTTCACTGCCTTGGTTTTTGCATTACGCTATATGAACTTTGATTACCTTGTACGACTCTGTTCAAGTATGCAGTCATTTAGTGTCAGATTATATCATTTCCTTTGAAAGTTTTAATGTTTTGGATTGCTCAGAAGATTATTCCAATAAACTGTATTTTGTATTGGGGAGGGAACATTACTGTTTTTCGGACATTCTTTTCTTGATATTATACTATATTCAGCACAAGACAAATTTTCTGATTTTTTTAAATGCTTGTTAAACTAAGCTACGTAGTTCTAATGCCTCGCTTTCGATGGAATTTTCACAAGTATGAATAACTAGTGGTAATCAGAAAATTATCCTGATAATTGTCATTAAACTTTTCACTGCGGCATGAGTGTATAATGATAAAAATTGTGTTTCTTTGATATTGGTTGGCTCATAATTGATTTGTTTGGTGAACTTGAAGAAAGATACGGTTACCCAGCTGCTTCAAATCTGTAAAAGTATCAGTGGTGTTTTGATCAAATTTATGAAGGCCTTACTGTAAATTTTACTGTTTTGTATTTCTGCAACGTAGTCTATGGTTACGAGTGATTTATAAATTTAGAGTTAGGCTGTATATCAGATCGAAGGTGTTCAGGATATCCTCTTCCTGGATATAAATGACCATGTACTACAGAAATCCTAACGAAATAATAGAGAAAACATTAACCCTCAAAATACTTCTAGCCAAGACCACGATCTGTTCCAATCACCACTTTCCCTATTACCATATTAAACCCGTCATAGATAACCTTCTCTTAAATCATACAAATATGAGTTTTATGGTACTATGCAGTGTTACAAATGGTTAAATTCAGAAGGAGGAAATATAAATAGGCAGATTATGGTAAATAAATATGATGAATAATGGATCTCGTGAGAAGACCTCATTTGTAGCAGTAGAAAGGTGGATGTGGCAATGGAGCAAGATTTCTCTTCGATACTAGTCTTTACTTGGTCTTTATAAGGTTGTTAGTGATGTTGGCTCACAAATATAACACTTTGTAGAAAGCTCCGAGGAACTGGTACTTCTACATCTCATGATGCCACACGTTCTTGGCTTGTATGTTTGAACATCTTTGATCATAAGTCTTCAAGTTTTGATTTTGAAAATCACTTGTTTAGATTTTGACCTTTTGAATCTTTTTACTTGCTTTCAATAAAATATGAAATGATGGATAAAGAAAGGTAATCGGTCTTCTTTCATCAAATAAATACACAAAATAATCACAAATAGTGCATGGAAAATAAATCCAAGGAAAAACAAACAAGACAAATAACTGAGGGACTTGTTGATTTAAACGAATATATCTCTTTTTTTTGGCATCTGTCTTCAAGGTTCCTAGCTGTATAAGAGCATTTATATGCTTGCTGAGCAATCACTGTTTGCATTAGACATCTCCTAAGTTGAATGATCATTGGGATTTTCTTACTTGAATAAGAAACATTGGTTGCATTTTCTATTATCATTGATATCTTGAGCACCTTGGCAAGCATTTGTCGTGTTTGGCATGTCTTGGAAAGTTAAGGGCATTGAGTAATCTTGTTAATCATTGGCTAATTGTTTGAAAGGATAAGCGCTCGAGTTATCATTGGACTTATGGTTCATGTATTAAGTGGGTATCTATTTTCTGAATTCTAAGTTAGTGCATTATTGAGGAGAGCATTCATCTCATGGCAATTTTATCCTGTGATTATCCTCCTATTCTTATAATTGAGATCGTCTCTTGAATATATTCTATGACTTAGTTTTCTTCTGATGGAATTCCACTGTCCAAATGTGTTAATGGATTCTCTTATAGTGGGTTTTGAAGAAGT
>APFE031371854.1:44668-63279 GCA_000404065.3 Pinus taeda | reverse complement strand
AATAAATAAATGATAAGTAATAAAAAAATAATAACAATAGCAATAACCAAAATAACAAATAATAATAATAATAAAAAATAGTAATAACCAAAATAACAAAATAGTAATAACCATAATAAAAGAAGGAAATTATCCAAAAAGAAGAAAAGAAAGCTAAAAAAATCAAAGGAAAGTAAAGAAAAAAGAAGCATGTAGACACATGGAGGGGTGCATGTGGTTCCCCTTCTGATATGTTGTTCTATTTAATGAACGGTGGGGAAGATGGGAGGGGTTCCATCATTCCTCGATCTTCCATTCTATGGTGTACTAAGACAAACGAATACTGGCAGTAGTAGTTGATTGAGGGCTCGGGGGTGGCCAGTTGTAGCAGAATCCTGCACAATTGAGCCTACGGTTGGGAGGAGAGTCGTCCCCAAAATCTTGTAGTCACTTCACAGTTTAAAAGTACAGGTATAATTTCATTAAAAAAAATTGTTTTTCTTTTTGACATTAATTTTAGTTATAGTTTGTGCTGTACTCTTCTTAGAATAATTTAGATTATAGAAACATATGTGAAAAACAATGAAAACATTTAACAGAGAAAGATGCACTTCACCTATGAAATTGACACAAGAATCCTGTAATGCTTGAGATGTATTACTGGAAAATGATCAAAGGGAGCTCTGTGAACTTCTTTAAAATATAAATCCTTTCTTCAAACTAATCCTAACCCTTCATAATTCGAATTATGAAGTACTTATAGAAAAAGTTACAAAATATCTTTATTCACAATATCAAGATAGGATCCTAACAACTAATTACAAAAGTAGTACAAAAATCTAGAGATCTTTTAACTGCTAAAACTATTGGTACTAACTTCGAGGAAAATTGTTGATGACTTGTCCTCAAAATGTGTTGCCTTGTTTTTTTTCTATTGGAGATGAAAACCTTTCACTCAATGATGTCACACAATTGATCCCCTCTTTCATCACTGGGGATAGAAAGATTGAGTAACTTTCTATACACTTCATCGACTTTTGTATACTTCTAAAAGGTTGGCTTGTTGATGAAGATGTCGTTTGATAGTTAAATACAACTCTGAAGCTTCTAATAAAGTTTTCCTTATGATATGTCCCTTAATACCTGAAAACTTGGATTTATCTGTAGCAAGAATATAAAGTTTCTAACAATAATCCTCCAAGCCGATCAACCTATCATCTGGTGCTACTAATCCTAGTAATCCTTTCTTATTCAATATGTTGAACTTGGTGTGAAATATCTAGACAATATTTTCTAGAGTTAGAGTTTAGGTCTCCAATTGGGTCATCATTCTTTTTTGCAATACTTTCTTGATCTCTAATATAGTCTTTGACCCATCTTCTATCTGCATCTGTTCTAATTGTGATCCATTCTTTGAATTCAACACTTTAATGATGGTTTGATTGAGATTTTTGAGTCACCCACCATGGTAACTTACTAGGAAAGAAAGCTAGGACTAGGAATATACTTTAGAGAAAGAAAAATTATTATGCTATTTTTTCTTTACCTAGACTCCATGAATAAAATACTTCTTCATATGCTCTAGATTTAAAACTCAACCATATACATCTACAAAACTAACCTATATCTATCTTAATTAAATTTTATAAAATTTACCTATTATAAATTTTAAAAATATTATATAACTAGTAATAAAAAAATTAATCCATAATATAGAAGAACATATACCATGAGTTTATTACATTTATTATTACCAAATATTACGAAATGATGGATATTAATATTGAAACGATGAAATGCATAACCACAGTTGCACTAACTCATGGTAATATATTTATGATACTAAAAAAATTAATATTGGAACTCAATGGTAACGCATAAACCTTTGTTAGAGCTCAAAAATTTGTTGGGATTTCATGATTGTTGTAGAACCATTGAGTGGTTATTGAATGAACCACAACACAACATTGCTTCAGCAAATAATGCAAATTTTCCTAGGGCTGCCACTTCCGCCTTGCCATCTGCCTAGTTTGCCACATGTTGCCAGTTCCCCGTTAACATACCTCCCTGGTTTTTACAGAACCAATTAGGGCATAGACTCTCTTTTTCTAATCCTAGTGTATCAATGTAGAATAATAATCGACCAGCCACTCACACTTTTAATCTTGCAGATTTGAAACCTGACTAGAGGTGGATGCATCAAACATTTGCAGATAATGGTGTTTCTCATTGGATGATACTACCATGCATTAATGTTAGGGGCAATCAATTTCATGTAGGTCAGGCACAAGGACGCCATGATCAATTTCGGATGATTAATTCAGAACCATGCCACCCATTGCAATTCTAAAATGGCACTAGTAGGTGGTTCCGAGAACATCTGTAGCAGAATCCATTTCAGACCAATGGTAGAGATCTCCAAGGAGGCCAATGCCCTGCAGAGAGTAACTTTTCCATCTGGATGGTGAAACAAGAAGTACCAATGTAGCAATCAGGCTTGGCTCCAAACTTGGCACACAACAACACCATGTTGGGATCGAACAATAACCATCTGGATCACTATATTGGCGCTGATAGCCATTTTCATAGGCCATATCCTACTCAGGGACATCCCAATATGCACAACGTATTCATGTGGAGAAGAACGGGGGATGATTATCTTGGAAATTAGCTACAACCTACATTTCCTACCAGGGTAGGAGGAAACATTCCTGATAATGTTGATCTCCTGCAGAGTGTCTTTGATTCTTTGTAGATGAGTTCAGAATTGAAGAATATTCAACTGTCATTAGACACTGAAAATTTTTAGATTTCAGATTATTTTACTAATACGCAGATTGTTTACTTTCCAATTTTAATATTTGCAGTTGTGATATAAGCCTCTGCTGACATATTCTAATAGTCTTCTCTCAATCAATCAATGCCCCAATTTTATTTTTAATTAGGTTGGTAAGCTTCTAGCATATTGGAATTGGGTATATTATTTTTTGTTAATTAGGAAATCTAGGGTTGAAAATGAAAGAGACCCACATATTCTAATGGTCTCGTCCAATCAATGAGTGAGAAAGAATGTTCTCACAAAGTAAACTTACTTGCATTTTTAAATCTAATGATTATTTCATTTTTAAATAATCTTTTTATAAATATTATTATAATTTTTTTTACAAAACATCATTAAAAATTTACCAAACTAACTGATTATAGTTAATAATTGTTTATCACCAAGTATAAGGATTAGAGATTTTTTTTTCATGAAACATTGTTGCAACTTATAACATGTGTGCTTTACATTACTTTTTGTCTGTTACTTTTTAAAAAGTGTGTGTTAAAAAAATAATGGAAATTATAGGGAAGTAACAAGTAGCGTTTCAAGTTCACGTAATTCATTTTTAGGCTTCTATGTTTTTTGTTTACTTTTTTTCCATGTTTTATTTTTATTTATGTGTCAATATCTTCCCCTATTTCTCTCTTTTTCAACCACTCTCTCTCTATCTCTTCTTCCCTCTCTCCCTAACCATCTATATCTATAACTCTCTCCATCTCTAATTTTTTCTCTCTATCTCACCCTCCCAAAGACACACACACTTCCCCCTCCATATCTATCTCCCACTCTCTCCCTACCCTGTCATCTATATGTATACCTCTCTTCATCTCTACATTGTTCTCTCTATGTCACCGCCCAAATATATACTCTCTCTCTTCATATCTATCTATCTATCTCTCCCTCCCTCTTCCTCTCCCTCTCTCTTTCTTCCCCTTCTCTCACTCTCTCTCTTCTCTCCCGCTCTCCTCTATCCCTCACCCTCTCTTCATATATCCCTTGTCATTGCCCCCCCATCTCTCTCTCCATTTTTACCTCTCTTATGTATTTCTTCCCCACTCCCCCTCTCTCTCCCCTCCTAATCCATCTCTCCCTTCCTCTCTTCTCTCTCTCAAGTCCTCTCTCTCCCTTTCTCTCCAAATTTCCTTTGTCTCCCCTGCCATCTCTTACCCTCTATTTTCCCTCCATCTTTGTTCATATATCCCTCACTTTCTCCTTCTCTCTCTCCCCCTATATCTCTAAGTCTCCCCCTTCTCTCTCTTCCCCTTCTCTCCCTATCTCTCTCCTTTCCTCTCTCTCTTCCCCACTCTCATCTTCCTCACATTCTCCATCTCTCTCTCTCTTGTCACTCCCTCTCTCTCTCCACCTCTATCTCTCTACATCTTTGTTTTTCCTTCCCTCTCTCTCCCCGTCCAACTCCATCTCTCCCTTCCTCTCTTTCTCCTTCTCTCTCTCTCCCCTCTTCTCTTCTTCTTTTCTATCTCTCCCTCTCTCTCCCTCTCCCCCCATCATTCTCTCTCTTTTCCCTATAGCACTGTTACTACATTCCTCCCTCTCTCTTGTATTATCTTCCTCCTATATTTTATTTCAGAAAGTATCTAAATTAAAAGGACCCAATTGATTGTAAAATAATAAAACTATATTTTGGATCAATCATGTCTAAGAAAATACAATAATGAAGAACATCAAATAATCATGCACTATCTTTCCTCTTTTGATTTCTCTCATTGCTTGGATTCTTAGTTAAGATAGATATATGCTGGTCCTTGATAATATTATTTACATTATAAATTTCTCTCTCTTTCTCTTTCTCTCTCTCTCACACACACACACACACACACATATAAAACAATATTCTCCTTTTTAATTTTATTAAGACATTCATTTAATTTCTATGTATTACCCACTGAATGTTTTTAATAGTCATAAGGAAAATCATAACTTTTTTCCTTTAGATTTAATTAAAAAATGTTATAAAATCAAATAAAAAATATATATTTATAAAATATTTTGATTGTTAAATAAGTAATGGTTTTTGGGCATGTGGTATTGATAAGCCATGGTATTGGCTCATAATATTGTAACAATGCTTATTTACAAGTTAATAATATTCATGGTGAAGCGGGTGTGGATATTTGTGGTTAAGAATCTTCTCATATTGTAAGTTTATGGTAAGTATTAAGTTTTATGTGCTTATTAATTAAACTTGAATATGGTTAGAGAATCATTGTATTACTTGAAGAGTATAGAGTTTCATCCACATTGTTCACTTTTAATCACATTTACCCATCATAAGGAGAATTGATGAGAGAAAGGAGAGGTGAAGAGATATAAATAAATAGAAAGAAAAAAATAAGAAAATAAATTGACATGAGGTAAAACCTAAAACCTAAAAAATGAAAGGGCGAAATATAATGGTGAAATGAAATTAATTAATATTGCAATTAATTATAATATATTAAAAATATTGAAATAAGAATTAGTATTAGTATTATAATTGTTAATTATAGTTAATAATATATTATAATAAATGTATAGACTAATGGTAAGCTTGGCAAGACTACATCTTCATCATGTCCAATATATCACACTAATTGGGGTAGGGAATTGAACCAATGACTTCACATCAAGGAGAACCTTAACATAGCACCTGATCACCGTCTATCCAAGACCCCATGGACAATAATATTAATAGTTTTAGTATAATATTAATATATTGATAAAATTGTATATATTATAGAAAATCTATAACTGTTAGGAAAATCAATTAATGTACTTATTTTATTAATGAGATAATAGAAAAGTACTAATGTATTAATAATATAATACTTTGATCCATTAGTAAATATATTAATAGAATATGTTTTGTAAGTTAGAACTTTCTATTAATTTCAAGAGTAAATATTTACAAGGCCATTACTTAAAAGTCTGTTGGTCTCACCCTCACTGAGTTTGTTGACGATTGCCATCAGCTCAAAATAAACATTCCATAAAAGATAAAGTCTAGCCAAACATAACTGGAATAAAAAGATATGCCAAAAAACAAACAAAATGAGAAAAACACCAAAACACATACTCAATCATCATATTTTATAGAAGCTAGTTTGTCTGGCCCTATCCCAAGTGGGGGAGGAGGGTGAAATGGGAAACTGGCATGTTGCTCTAGGTTCTAGGCCTCTAGCTTCTCCAGCTTATCTAGAATGCACATATGCTTGCACCAAACCACCACCACTCTTTCTTGAAGTTGACACTGGAAATATTGAATTTGTGTCAGAGCTTCCATGACTGCCTCATGTTCCTCCTATCGAACTTTCTTGTGGGATTTCACTACATTTTCACTGACTTCCTTGGTGGGCTTGTGGTAGCACGAGAGGAATTGTTTTTGTTCCATTATGCAAGCCGATGTTCATGTTGGGGCACCAACAACCCATCCTTTACACTTGCACATGGCCTTGCCTTCACCTTTTTCCAGTACTAACATCATGGTCAGGGTTCTGCAGTTGGGCCGCTGCCACCTCCATCTAACAAGGAGCTTCAATGTGGTGTTATGAGGACACCACTCCACGATACTTGCTTAATTACTTTGGTGCTTGCGCTCATCTCCTAATCCTCAAACACTTCCTTAACACCATCTACTTCCTTCGAATTAACATTGTGTCACAAATGTATCATAAAATTACCCCCAAGTCTAATGCCTTACATTCCGGAGTCCCTCTCACACTTGATTAGGGACACTCGTCATTATTTCACCTCCCACAAAATACATCACCCCAGCTGAGTCCTTAGTAAACAAAGACCTGCTTGAGACAACACACTTTTGCGCCCGTAGTCTGAGGGACCACCAAGAGCTAGGGGCTAAAAAAAATGACAAGTAATTGGCGTAAAATCTTCCCCAATTCCCCTTTGAGACTCTGCTTAAGTCTACCAATGCATCCAAGAATTGACCCTACATTAAAACCTGTAGTAGACCACAATTTCTTTAAGTCTCCTAATGAAAGTCGTCGATAGATTGGGCTTTGAAGGTTCGTTGAGTCAAGAGGACACCACAATGAGAACATGAGTAAATACAGGAGAAAAGACCTAAAGGATCCATATTGTAACTAAATGTCACCCCTATCATAGTCCTAGCAATGAGAAGTCACCTTATCTTGGAAACAATAAGGCACCGTTCTGAACCACACACCCCAAACTACCATCGCCAAAATATCATTGCAATGCTCATTGAGCTCCATAAAACATCCATCTCCCACTTGCCTCCACATAAATACACTCGAGTGCAGATGGTAGGTTTCACACGAGTTTTCTTTGGAATATCCTGCCATGTAGCCCATTTACATGTCATTCACATGGAGAAGCTAAGAGGGGGCTACGCTCTGCCCCCGAAGTCCTCAGGGTATCCACCCCCTTTAGGGTAATATATTAATATAATATTATATAACATATCATATATTAATAAATTTATTCTATTAGGTTAATATATTAATATGTTAGATTTCATGCATTAGGTTAAGAAAATTAGTTATATATTAATGTAAAATGTATAAAGAACTATAGAACTATAGTAGATAAAAAAATATGAAAATAGGTGAAATATTAATACTAATAGAGTAGTATTATTAATATTAAGACTTTGATGAGAGTGATAATGTTAATAACTTTATAAATTTAATATTGAAAGGGAGGGAACAAACCCTAGGGTTGAGATGACACAAGAAGCTAACTCCTACTAAATTTAAGACCATCATCTTGATTGAGGTTGTTTGGATTTCTTAGTATCTCTAAATATTCTTTTAAAATAGTGATCTTCCTTACCAATGACAGTAATATATTATAGGAATATGTGATTCTTAGTGTGAAAGGAATATTCTGCAAGAGCATAGGTGCGAGAATGTTGATTTCTAATGTCAACACAATGCTCTTTTATTCTTTTTTTGAATGATCTAGTTTCACCGATGTAGATTTTTCCACAGGAGCACTTGATTTTGTAGTCTCCTTTTAGTTGATTCTAATAAATTTTGTCCTTAATTAGTTTTTTTGTTTTATAGTTTCTAATAGTTTGAGTACAGAACAAATATTCCCTTTTCTGAGTATTTTAGCTATTTTGTCAGTCATAACATGTATGTGCAAAACATGCACTCTCTTACTGGAAGCTTGTATATTAGTTGATTTTTGTGAAGGATTTATCTTCTCTTTTGCATTCTTTATGGACTTAGTAATGATCTTTGTAACCAATTTATTTGAAGAGCTTACTAAGGTGGTCCATCTCTTGATCCAAGTGATATTGATCAAATATCCTAACAACTCTGAAGGTCAATGCATTTAGGATTCCAAATTTCTAAGTTGGGTAATGGTGGGAGTCCACATGTCGGTAACTACTAGTATGTGTCATTTTTTGAATACTTGATGTCCTAAGGTACCATCCTCATTTCTAGTAATTGATACATCTAGGAAGGGAATACAATTATTGTCTTCCAGTTTAATAGTGAATTTTATGTCATATGATATACCATTTAGATGTTCCAGGAATTCGTTAAGATTTTTTTTACCATGCTGCCATTTCACATTAGTATCATCAATGTACCTTGTCCATCTTATAAATTTTATGGGCAAGATTCTATTACTTTCGGCTCAAAATTTTCCATGTATAAAATTTCTACAATATGAGAAAGGGGAGAGCCCATTATAACACTAATGACTTTCCCTTAATATTCTCCTTGGAAGTTAAAGAGTGTTGAGCATAGGAACTTTTTTGCAAACTCTCCATTTTGATGGTCTATTACCTCGTAGAGAATTTGCATACCATCATATAAGGGAATCTTATTTAATAATGAAAGCACACCAAAACTAGTGATTAGGTCATCCTTGTACACTTTTTTGTCCTTGATGAGTTTAACAAAGTCATATGAGTTTTTGATGAAGGAGTCAATGTGGCCAACAAGGGGTCTTAATTTTCCAACCACATATTTGACTAATCCATACATAGTGGAACAATTGGTATTAACAATAGGTCTTAAGGGAACTCTATTTTTATGAATCTTAGGGAGACCATAGATTCTAGGTGTTATCTCAAAGGTTGGGAGGATATTTTATTAATCCTTTCATCAAGATTGAAGTCTTTAATTTCTTTCTTAATGTAACACCCTCCTCCGACATCTACACAAGTAACTGACCAACCGCGGTAAACATGTGACAAAGAGTTACTATGATATCACTCAACTCCCTATGTAGAAGTTAAGGAAGTGGAATAGATGGAAAGCAAACAACCTTACCTTCTACACATACAACAGAAACCCCATGAGCCATCCAACCCATTCATGTGACTAATCCCTAAGACAAATTGACTTTATATTGCATGAAAGCCTTAGTCTCTCCCTTGAGATGGACATGCATGTGACTAGGACCCTCTAGTCACTCCCAAAGTAAGGCATGTTTGTGACTCAGGAAATTTACTGGTAGTTATGTGTCAACGACTCCAGATTCAGTGCCGCTTTTTTAGGGCTAGGACTCAGGCCACTTCATAAAACTCCATGAACTTCTAGAAATGAAAAATAACACTGAAATAATGAGATGAATGAAAATAGTTGAACAAGGACTTGACTAGACCCCTACTAACCATGACAAAAATTTCATCAAACATGTCACAAATATGCATCCTATAGGTTTAAACAACATATATGAGCATAGGGGTCTCAAACTTATCTGAGAATCACTAAGAAGCATTGTTGCCTCATCACAATAACTATATTACCATCTATTAAGGCACATATTCTTGGTACATTCAGTGATTAAAAAAATATGATGAGAGCCATACATTTGCACTGTCATAAAACTCATTCATAACCAACATAAATATCAAGAATATAATATCCATGTAACCCACATATAAATAAGTATATTTACCCATAAAATACCAAGGACAAAGAGAGATCTATTTATGATTGCATAAGCCGACTAGGTATGGGACTTCCACGAACCACCCATATAGTGGAATAGGCTGAACAATATTGTCTGAATGGTTGGTTGATAAGAAAGAAAGAAAATTTTTCAAATTAGGAAAGAAAATGAAGATGCAACATAAAATGTGGTTATGATATAAAAATGTCAATATTATCACTTTAATCTATTTTTAAACACGATAAAAGTACATCTTTAACTAATTTATTTCATTTATTACTATAAAATGTTTTTTTTTCATTTATTACTATAAAATGAGAATGTATTAATTTATTACTATAAAATAAGAATTCAAATTAATAAAGAGATTAATCTATCTATATACCAATGTTCACTAAAAATAAACCCTAAATAAAGAACCCTATCAGTCTTATTATCCTATCTCAAGATTTCCATATCGAAGATTAGAGTTTCAAGGTAATGATGTTTTCATGGAAAATGTAAGTTACCCTATCGGCCTTATTATACTATGTCAAGATATCTATGTGGAACATCAAAGTAATGTCATGAATATTTCCTCATAAAGGTAGGATGGAAGATGTTTTCATAGTGGTATGATGATCAGTACTCGAATATATTCGGTATCCTCGAAGATGTAGTATATGGTAGTAGTTATTTACAAGATGAAAAAAAGGTGTGTGAAACAGTAAGCGTAGTTATCACCATCTAATGGGGTAATCTAATGATTGAACAATCTTGTGTTAATGGTGGTTTGACAAGAAAGAATAAAATTTTACAAATTAAGGAAAATGGAGATACCACAGAAAATGTAGTATGTGGTTATGATGTAAAAATGTCAATACTGTCACTTTAATCTATTTTTAAGTGATGGACAAGTATGAAAAATACTGTTTCAAATGCTGAACTGCATACTTGTTGAAGGCCATTGATTGGGACCATGAAATTACTTTCCTTTATCGACGCTTCAGAAGCTTCATAACTCCCCTTCCAATCCCCTGGAAAAATGAATATATGAAAAAATATGAAGTGAAATACTTCAATGGATTGATTTTTCAGAGTTGAGCAGAGCAAGATGTAATTACAAGAATAAGTAAATATAAGGAGACAGAAATCCACATCAAACCTTAAGGTTTAATGGAAATATTAAGAGATTCTGCTTGATACAGAGTGTAACCTTGATGGTTCTCATTCCGTAGAAATTTCATGTTTCCTCCTCGGGAAGGGAAAAAAGTGGCCAAATTTGCTCAAAGACTTAGTCCAAAAAATCTTCATCGATGACATGATGGACGATATAAAAGAATCTAGGGTCTACACATGACTATATAAGGATCAATCAACCATTCCATACATAATAATTTAATCAGTTCCGCCTAAATCAATGAATTGAATGAAAGGCTAGGGAAATGAAAGTTGAAAATTAAAATTGAGAGTTAAAAATACATTGTGAACTTGTGCTGCACTTGCCGTAAGGTTGGGATTAGAAAAATCAATGCAAGAAAGATTCACAAGCGTAGAATAATCTACCTCAGTCATCGTTAATTATGTCTTTTGTCATTTGTTTCTTATAAATATCTGATACCTTCAAAATATGCTCTGTTCGCAGATACCAATACATACTACTTCACCTTTGCTATCAATGAATGCGAAAAGAAACCTCTGTGATCAACGAATGAAAACATAAACCTCATATCAGGACTTCTAACTCTATCAGTTTTTCCATTATGAATGATGGCCTGGGAATGGATGAACAACCTCCATTACGTCCCATTGCACTTGCTTGAGTGTTGCCAGAACCGCTTGCAAACTTTAGAGTGTTACATCAGTCACTTGAATTTTTTGAAATGTCTTATGGACAAGCATCCCTTCATAGGTCATTTTATAATATTATTTAATTTTTTTTAAAAACTTGTAAAAATCAAAATTTAAATTTATTTTTACTAGTAAATTTTGCTAAGCACTTCTCAGACGTGCTAAAGGGCATGAGAAGGGCTATGACATGTTCATTTTAAAAAATTCAAGATGTTATGGAAACTAGATAAGCAAGGCTAGTTGACCGTTCTCTCAGATCTCAAATTTGACCTCAGGAAGGCACCTAAAATTGGCCTCAAAGTTGGTGATTCACTTCTACAAATTTCTGAGTTTTTATTTAAAAATTTCATTATGTAATTTCTTAGGTTTTTAGTTTGACTTGGTCAAAGTTAAAATCATGATGTAACTCTAGTAGTTCGAGGTTTAGATGATGTAATCATTAATAAATAGGCATGATAGGTTGCTTTTATGGTTAATTAGGCCTCATAAAGGAAGAAAAACTCAAATCAAAGTCTAAGAGAAGAGTTTGTTTTTGACCTTCTCACTCTCACTGTTGGTTGAGAGAATCTTGGAAACAGTTCCACCACTTAGGAATTTGACTCCTGAAGATGGGGAAGCTGTTTGATTGAGTCTATATGTATCATTTCTCATTCAAAGAGAAGGTTTGGACTTCATAGGAGATACTTGTACCTTATGTTTTCATATAATTAATCAAGGAGTAGCTGCAACTATTTTTCAGGAATACTTGTTTAGTGAGTTGGTGGTGTTGTTTTCCTTGGATATCAGTTTCTTATTGATGAATTCATGTCTCTTAAAACACTTTTATTTCTTCATGTGGTTTTCCTTACAATCATATAGGCAGAATTATTTAGATTCAAAGCTATGTTTATGTGTAAAATCATGTTTATGTATCTCTTCTTCTAGATTAATGAATTCATGCTCATTATGATTTCTTAAGCTTTCAGACCTATACTACATTGACCAAATATTAACTTCACCATAAAACATTGTTATCTTGCTCCTCTTTATGCTTGCCACTGCAAACTTGATATCTTGACTTAATTGCTTTCTCTCATCCCTTGCCCAACAACCTAAAAAACCCTAAATTTTCAAATACTCAAACAAGACTTATACATCTAGCCTAAAATCCATTTCTTTTCCAGTCATTGAATGTGAAATCTTTAGAGATATCCCTCTTTGGTTTAGTAGGGCTAGCTGCTAAACTACAAGTGGTTTGAAGTTACCTCTTTCGATCTCCTCCTCAGCCGGGGACATTGTAGAGGATAACACCACTGACGAGAGTATCACAAAGGTTATATCTCTTGAAGAAACTCCCTGGAATGATTCCCATCATCGTTCCTCGTTTCTCTTGAGCCTTGGAGAGATTTCATCATGTTTAGATACCTTTGTTTCCAATGCACTGACTCATCCACTTCAAACACCTATTTTAGTACATGAAGTTTTTTCTGAGAGGAACGTGGGAAATATTACTGCTACGATACCTATCGACATTTCTGTTAAACCAAGAAAACATCCATGTCAAGGTTTCTTGTTCTCTAGATGAGATAAAGATATACAATACCCTCTTTAATGAATTTCACGATGTCTTTTCCTAGTCATATGAAGAAATGCATGGCATATATCTGAGTATAGTTGTGCATGGAATACCTACTTATCTAAATGCAAAACATGTTTATCAGTTCCTTTGCCCAATGCACCCCAGAAAGGAAACCAATGTAAAGGGGGAAGTTGAAAAACTTCTTAAGGCTAGTTTCATTTACTCCATTCCATTGTCTGATTGTGTTTCGAATATTGTCCCCTTGACTCCAAAACAAGGGACTATTCACGTTTTTGTTGATTACCATGATATGAATCAGGCGTGTCCAAAAGATAACTATCCAACTCCTCTTATATACTAGATCATTGATGAATGTGCTAGTAGTGATATTTTTATTTTATGAATGATTCTTTTGGCTATAACTAGATTAACATTCTTCTCACTGATCGACATAAAACTACTTTTATCTTTCCATGGGGAACTGTTTCCTACGAAAAACTCCCTTTTGGTATGAAAAATGTTGGCACTACCATCCAACGAGCGATGTATTATGATTTTAATGACATTAAACACATCATTCAACTGTATCTCGGTGACTTACCAACACATTTTGCTAAGCGTCATAATCATCCTGACCACCTTCGAGCAATTTTTCTTCACTATAGACACTACAATATTCATTTAAATCCACATAAGTGTGTCTGTTGCATCGAATTTGGTCATCTCCTAGGGTTTTTTGTATATAAACAAAGGTATCAAATTGAACTCCTCAAAGTTGAGGCCATTGTGAATTTACCCCCTCCATCATCTTTACATTAGTTGTAGAGCTTGCAAGGGAAAGCTAATTTCCTTTGTCGTTTTGTACCCAATTATGCTGAACTTGCCAAGGGATTTACCCATTTGCTGAAAAAGGGAATCCCATTCATTTGGGATGAAATCACTCAACGATATTTGGATGCATTAAATAACACCCTCATTAGTGCTCATGTATTAGATCCCCCTAATTACCACCACGATTACTTCTTGTACTTGGATGCAACTGATAGTAATATTGCCATGGTGCTGGAGTAATATGATGATGATGGAAATGAACACGTGATTCACTACTTAAGACGAAACCTCATTGACACTAAGACTCGATATGTCCATGTCGAGAAACTAGCTTTAGCAGTCATTCACATTGTTCAACGCTTTCGACACTATATAATCTTGCAGAAAATCACTATGACTTCTGACTACAACCCCATTACCTACATTCTGACTCGTTAGTTGCTAGGGGGAAATTATTCTAAGTGGATTGTTATCCTTTAGGAATTTGATTTGGAGTTTGCTACAACCAAATCAAATAAATCACTAGTTTATGCTCAATTAATTTATGACCTTCCCTATACAACCACATCTATGGATTTTGATGAGCTTATTCTTGACGAAACTCTCTTTCTCATCAGCACTCTTGACCCATGGTATGGGGATATTATTGTTTATCTCTACACCCAAAATTTTTGATCAGAGTTGTCCAATGTTTAATGTCATTGCATTCGACATCAGTCCCAACCCTATTGAATAATTGGCGATAATTTGTACCGTGTTGGTGTCAATTCTATCCTTCGTAGGTGTTTAACACTTGATGAAGCTAAGATAGTCCTAAATGACTTCCACTCAGGGGCTTCTAGTGGTCACGTGTCAGGGTATGTTATTGCTAAGAAATTCTTTGTGTCCGTTATTTCTGGCCTTATATCTTTAAATATTTCATTTTAGCAATTCAAAAATGTCACACCTGCTAGATTTACAACTATAAATAGCGTGCCCCACCCACACCGCTACACCTACTTGTTATCATTGACCCCATTACTAAATGGGGTATTGATTTCATGATATGTAACCCTCGCTCGATCGGGTGGGGGGTGCATGGTTATATCATCGCTGCCATTGATTATTTCACTAAATGGGTGAAGGCGATGCCAACACATGATGTTGATGGTAAAAATGGCACTCAATTTCTTTCCAACCATGTCATAGCTTGATTTTGTGTCCCTAAAGCCATCATTATAGATCATGGATATCATTTCCGAAATTACATGATTGCAGAGCTCACTTGTTGGTTGGGTTTGTGTCATTACAACTCAACTCATTATCCATAGGCCAATGGACATGTTGAAGAAGTCAAAAACGTCTTAGTTACCATGCTTCAATGCACCATTGGGATGCATAAATCAAATTGGCATCTCATGCTATTTTAAGATCTTTGGGCTTATCGAATCACAACTAAGAATTCCATTGGATTCACACCCTTTCAGCTGGTGTATGGTCTGGAGGAAAATATTCGAATTAAGTGTGAAATTCCTTCACTAAAACTAGTTGTCAAATTACTCCCTGATACCTCACCTGAGGAGGAACATTTACTTTAACTTGAAAGGCTCGATGAAAATCACCGTATTTCAGCTTTAGTAATTGAAGCCCATAAGAAATGAGTTAAGGCTCAATATTATAGAACTATTTATCCTGACATTTTTGCTGAGGGTGACTTGGTCTTGCTATATCATCAAGTTGATGACAAATTGGGAGCTAGGAAATTCGAGCCAATGTGGCATGGACCTTAAATTGTTACATTAGTTTTACAAAAAGGTGCCTATGAGTTAGTAGATTATGAAGGGAATTCTTTGGTTGAGCCCCAAAATGGGCTTTATCTAAAGAAGTATTATGCTTGATCCATATAAATACTTTTGTACATTAATGTGCTTCCATGACACAGGAGGTTGATCAAAATAAGGTGGTAGTCTTCCTTTTTAGATCTATTCAGTTCGGTTGTGCTTCTTGCATATTGCATGTGATAGGAGGTGTCTTAGGAATGCGATGAAGAGTCACATGCTGGTGTGAACTGCGATATTGTGATGGATTTCTGCAAAGGAAACTTCGGTCACAAGAACGAGATCATTGCACTTTGATCAATGGTGGATAGTTATATAGGACGAGCTACTTGTGCAATGTTTAACCACCCTTACGGAGCCGATAAGGAATATAAACCCTTGATCTATAACAGTTCAGGTTCGTTTTTGGAATTAAATTCAGAGCACTTGATGACTCAATATCCGTTGGATAACAGAGGCCATCAAATCCTACAGATTGCAAGTCTTCAACTAGCACACGGGTTAAAAACAGGCCTAACCCCCATAGTTGATTGTGACCTAAAAGTTTGAAATTGAGATCAACAGCTAGGAGTGAGTGCGGGGTTTCAACCACAATCAAGAAATTCCGTACTCTCCTACCCCTGCAATTGTTGATCACCATCGATCTAACAGATCTGTCGATCTGATGATCCAGATCTATTCCTCTACCACTAATACTAAATGACCGCGATTAACACATAAATAGTGAGATTTAAAATTGAAGTATGAAAATAGAGAAAATACCTGATTATGTTTCAGAATGCAAATTCACAGAGGTGAACGAGAGTCTTCACCGGGATTAACACACAGTTGCAAACTAAATCAATTTCTTTAATATAATAGTAGTTACAGAGTCTTGGCCCTCTCGGCTCAATTATAACAATTTATCTGACCTCTGTCTCAATCTCAAAACCCTATCTATCACTCATCTCTCGCCTCTCACTCAAATATCAATCATCTCAGCTAAATCCCTTTCCATTACATTTTCTTCTCTTTTATGAGTCAAATCCTATTCTAACTGTACTAACAATTCAATCTCTATCTAAATCAATCTAATAATCAAATATCTCTTTTTAAGCTCTATCACACACCTATGCTAACAACTTATCCCTTAGTCTAAAATAAGAGAATTTTCTAATTATTACAATAATGAAGGAAAGATCATTTTCAATAGATTCAACCCTCTCTACCAAAACTGACTTTTGACCACTCAGGTCAGTGAAATTAACCTCATTTAGCCACAACATGTGAACAAACCATCACATTACTAGCTAAGTCTAGATGCTCATGCATCAGACTCCCGGGGAAGAAAAGAATCATCCCTCAGACTTTCAGGGTTTACTCCATACTTCTGCAACTCTGTTGTTGTCAACCAACTAGCATCCTCCACTGGATTTCTTTTCCATTTGACTAGATATTTAAAATAAGTTTGTCCTCTAGTTCTTTTGGATACTCTTTTCTCCAAAACAACTTCCACCTCTTTCTTAACTATCTTTGGAATTTGTTCCTCCCAGTTCAAAGTTTGAACTTCATCTTCTGTAGTTTTCTCTTGTAGCTCTATCTCTGTCTCTTTGTATGGATACAAATCTGCGACATTGAAGATAGGTGATATTCCAATCTCCTCTGGCAACTTAATTTCATAAGCATTAGTTGAAAACTTTCTTACAATTCTACATGGTCTTATCTCTTTCATTTTTATTTTATTGTAAGTCTTAGCAGGAAATATTTATTTCCTTAAATACACCATCACTAAATCTCCCACTTGGAATTCTTTTCTCTTCTTTTCATATCTACTCTCTATTTGTATTTACCTTTTCTTTCCTGCAATCTGCTTTTGACATCTTCTTGTAGTCTTTGCATATGCTCTGCAAACTCTTTAGATTTTTCACTTCTTGTCTCTTGTTTACCTAAATTTATGAGCTCATACACATCCCTTGGATTCATCCCAAAAACAATCTAAAACAGACTCATTCTAGTAAATCTATTTGGAGTGTCGTTATAAGCAAACTTAGCCTGAGCTAGTGCTAAATCCCACTGCTTAGGATTTTGATACACTAAACTTCTCAATATGTTGCCCGAGCTTCTGTTTACCACTTCAGTCTGTCCATCTGTTTTAGGATGGTATGCTGAACTGAAACAGAGGTTAGCACCTAGTTCTTCCAAAGAGTTCTCCAAAAATTCCCTACAGACTTTGTATCTCTATCAGACACAATACTTATAGGCAATCCATGTAATTTTACAATTTCTGAAAAAATAGATTAGAAATATGTGTTGCATCACTAGTATTCTTACATGCAATGAAATGGTGCCATCTTGGAAAATCTATCTACCATAGCATAAATGGAATCATTCCCCCTTTGGGTTTTAGGTAACCCATAAACAAAATCCATGCTAACTACATCCCATGGTCAATTCGGTACTAGCAATGGCTAGTAGAATTCTGTATTCGGGTTTCTTCCTTTAGCATGCTGACATATCCTGCACTTCTCAACAAATCTCTTAACATCAATCTGCATCTTTGGCCAATAGTAAAAAAATATTTACCTGAGCAAAGGTTTTGTCCTGTCCAAAGTGACCAAATAATCCTCCGCTGTGTTTCTCCTTTATTATGTTTTCCCTCATAGAACATTTCCGAATGCATGACTTGTTTCCTTTAAACAATAAACCTCCTTGGATAAGATAATATAGCCACTGAATTCTGTTATGAACTATTGGATTTTGTATTGCTGTATAAATATCTTTGAAATCTGCATCATCTTTACACATTTCAACCATTTGTTCAAATCCTACAACACCAACATTTTGTTGGAAATACCGAGGGGTGGGGAGGGGGTGAATCAGTATTTCTTTCCAATTTTTATTT
>APFE031371854.1:19224-44025 GCA_000404065.3 Pinus taeda | reverse complement strand
TTTCTTCTTCAGTTAAATCATTTATATTTAGAACACATAAATAAATAACAGGAATAAATGCTTTTATTAATGTAATCTTTGCAATAAATCAAGTACAATGTATATAGGGCTTCAACCAGTTGCTAAGCACCAACTTGGACTTTTAGTGAAGCTCCAACCTCCAGAGCACCAACCCTGTCTTGTCAAGGCATCAAACTTGGATTTAGGAAAACCAACTCCCATGACACCAATCATTCCAGTTTTGAGGCACCAACCCCAAGGGCTCTAACCCTTTGTTGTAAATTGTATGGATCTGTTTGGTAGTAACTCTCTGCTCCCAACCCTGCTAGACCTATGACTTACTTACTTCTATCCTCCTGCTTCTTCCATGTCTGCTAGACCTTCGACTTCCTCTATTTCTTATAGTTTCACCAACCTGTAAACCTTCCTTGTTCTCTATTATATATGCTTGATATCCTTGACCTTTGGCTTCCTTTTCACTCACTTGATCTTTTGACTTCCTCTGCACTTGCTCTTCGGCTTCCTCAGTCTCTTCGAATTCACCAATACTCAAAGGATGCGTTCATTCGGAAGAGAGGCTGAATTACAAAGTGTTGCATATGAAAACTATATCGAAAAGGCATTTTTTTTAATATTCATACAATAGACATTAATTGTTCACATAAATTGCATCACAAGAGATGTTATACCCATATTGGAGATCGCACATGCCACGTCATTCCTTTAATCATAATCACAACTTCTAGAGGTCTTTTACAAGTTGTGCCCATAACATACTCTTCCCTCTGATATCTTCACATATCAATATAGTTAAAAAAAACATAAAATGGGTGGTCCCACCAGCCACATCATTACCTTAATTGCAATCGGCAGTTTTCCATTGTTACATCTCTTCAAGACTTTCGATATGTGATGGATGGGATATTTCTTTAGGACGTATTATAATGGTGCACTGGGTCTGGATACTTATATCGCAATCAGGGTCTACATACTTATATCGTAATCACGGATTTCAAGTGGCATTCATTTTTAATACATGACTTCCAACGCGGATGCGATATAACATTAGATCTGGTGTAATGGGTCCACAATAATATTGCAATCGTAGTTTTTAATGTGACATCCATTTACACATTGTGATGTGAAGGTTCCAATACATGTGGATGTGATATTACAATAGGGTGGTTTATAATGGAGTGATCGGGTCTGCACCTTATATTGCAATGAGATGAGCCTTTCATAACTTGCGATGCGGTATTCCAATAAGCTTCTTTTGACAACTCAACTGGGTCCACAACTCCATCACAAATGATAGTTTGCTGGGCTTCACAAGTGTGGGACTTTAGTCATACTTTCCTTGCCCCTCTCTTCCAACAGTTGTTGTTCCTGTTGGCTGTTTCTTCACTGCGTGTTCCTCTTTGCTCTTTTCGATGAATTCTTCCTATCGGTTCAACAATCTCCCCCTTTTTTATTGATGGCAATATTTTTCTTCTCTCCCCCTTTAACATTAATGGAAAAGGAATGCACAAGGACTCCCCCTGTCAAACTACTCCCCCTGTCATGCAACATCTTTATGAATCAACTTAAAGTGATGCTAAAGAAATAACCCCCATCTTTTGACGATGATGTTCAAATGCTTCTCAAGGAAGAGGTTTTGTGAAAGTATCATCTATCTTCTCCTTAGTATTGATATATTCCAATATGATTGTTCAAATACTTGTTCACGAAGGAAATGATACTTGATTGGTATATGTTTGTTCTTTGAGTGCATCACTGGATTTTTTCTGAGGCTGATAGCACTTGTATTATGACAATAGATGGTAATTGGTTGATTTGTACCTATGTTGACATCTTTCAGAGCTTCCTTCATTCATAATATTTGAGTACAACAATCTGCAGCAACTATATGCTTGGCTTCAACTGTAGATAGTGATATGGATGTCTGTTTTTTGCTGAGCCAAGATACTAGATAGTCTCCCAGGAAGAATGCATTTCCACTAGTACTTTTTCGATCATCAACACTTCCGGCCGAATCAACATCGGTGTATGCGGTCACAGTAAGAGTTGAGCCTTTAGGGTACCAAAGACCGAAATCAGTAGTTCCTTTCAAGTATCTAAGAATTCTTTTTACAACCATCAAATGGGATTGTTTAGGAGTTGATTGAAACCTTCCCACCATTCCTATTGCTTGCATAATGTTGGGTCTCATAGATGTTAAGTATAGAAGGGATCCAATTCTTGACCTGTAATGAGTTGCATCTACTGGAGCGGAGTCATCATCTTTGCTTAATTTGTAATCTGCTGTCATAGGTGTGCTCATGGGTGCACAGTCTTCCATTCCATATCTTTTAAGCATGTCTTTAATATATTTCGCTTGGGATATGAACATGTCTGTTGTGGTTTGAGATACTTGTAGTTCAAGGAAGCAAGATAACTCTCATATCATCGACATCTCAAACTCTTTTGACATATTTTGAGCAAACTCATGGCTCATTTCATCATTATTACTAGCAAAAATCATATCATCAACATATACAAGTGTGACTAGTAACTTATCCTCATCTATCTTTATGTAGAGATTACTTCCTGCTAGCCCCTTCTTGAAGACTTTTTGTTGTAGCTAGTGATCCAATCCTACGTACCAAACTCTAGGAGCTTGTTTCAATCCATATAATGCCTTTTTCAACTTAAAAACAAAGTCTTTTCCTTTTTCTAGATTAAACCCTTCTGGTTGCTCCATGTAGACTTATTCTTTGAGTTCCCCATTCAGAAATGTTGATTTTACATCCATTTGATAGATTTAAAATCCTTTTGAGCAAGAGAATGCCAAGAACATCCTGATAGCTTCCACACGAGCTACTGGTGTGAAGGTTTCTTCTAAGTCAATTCCTTCAATTTGAGAATAGCCTTTACAAACAAGCCTTGCCTTATTTCTGATTATTATGGTGTTCTAAGCCCATTGTGTTCAGTGTAAACCAGTGGTGTTGAGCATGGAGCTTGTAAAATAAATTATGCCATAATCCCAGAGAGCCTAGTTGAGTTGACTAGAGCTCAATGAGACGTAGCCCAAGAGTTTTGGGTGAAATACATATTATGTTTTTGTTATGTGTGTTTGTTTTATTGTTGCAATATTTATTGTCACATGTATTTACATATCAACATAAACAATCGAATTTAAAGAACTGAACAATTAAAAGTAAACACTAGCATACACCTATTTTCAAGCATTATTAATTTCACAATTGGTTAATCATAATATCTTGGGAATATTTAAGCTTTGGAAGTGGGAGATGTTCTTGTAAGCTTGACAAGAAGCCTTTAGTGCTCCATTTTTAGATTAGGTGGTATCAAAGCTTAAGTTTGATTAACCCCACCTTCAAAGAAGGTTATATCAGAATGCTTGATTGATAGAGCAAATATTTGTGTCTGAAAGGTGTTTAAATAGTCAAAGGTTGATTGTATACTTGTTTGTAGACTGGCTATTGTTTAAGTTTGTAGAGGTGAAGGGAAAGCTATTGATAGCTCAGTCCAGGAGAGGAAAAAAATGAAGAAGGGCTGAAGACATTCTTCTTATCCTAAAGGACCTCAAGGTAATCCTTGAAGCACAAGAGGTTTGTTGCAAAAGGTTGCTGAATAAGCTCTTTATTAATCTTGTTTGAAGTTCTTTTGTTCATTGGCATAATGAATACTTCTACAAGTGAGTCCTCAAATTCTTGTTTCTTCACAAGAGTCTTTGATGAAGACATGAAGCAAGACTCGTCCACCATGATGGATATGGTGAGAGAAATGTATGAGGATGGAAGGAAGAGAAGCATCCTTAGAGAGCAGTTGAATTTTGTGGAGGAAGAAGTAGTTGCTTTCTGATAAATTGTAAGAAATGGACAGGCAACTTCATATTGCAAATATGAACCTGGAAAGGATGCATGAGTTGGAGACATAACTCTTTGTTTCCAAATAATCCTTGGTCAAGTATCATCTTGAAGAAGAGGTAAACAATTCCTGTTTGTCTTCAAATTCTTCTAAGAATGCTTATATTGGTTCTTTTAAAAAACATAGCAGAGGCATAGGTTCCAAGTTAATGTTAAAGATGGGCTATGAAGGAAACGGCTTGGGAAAACATGCACAAGGTGTTGTTAAGCCAATAATAGTTGAGGAAAGGTGTAAGTATTTGGGTCTTCGCTATGGACAGTCTTATGGAGAAAGTTCCAAAGCTTCCATGAAGGCCATTGAAACAACTCCAAGGAGTTGCATTGCAAGTCTTCTACCTCAAGGGTGTGGAGATTGTATTAAGGAGGAATGCAATAGTTTGAAACATCATTTGTAGGATGCAGGTGTTTAGAAGCACACACTTGAACCAGAGAGTTGTGGAAACTCTAACAACCTTGAAGAGATTGATGGTGTTCCAAAGGGAGCCACTTCTTCATTTGATTCACCTCCTCATGAAGGCAATAAAGGTGAAAGAGAAAGGTATAAATCTGGTTCTAATCATTTTCCTTTTGATTATGTTCAGCATGGTAAATTTCCATATAAGTATGGGAAAAGAATTGCATGATCCTTTTGTGGTTTGGATAACCATAATGTTTCTAGATGTTGGAAGAGAATGACCACATACAAGAAACTTTTGAAGGAAAGGAAGGAAGAAGCCAAAGGTCCATTGGACAAGGCAAATCATGCTATCAAGAGGATGCACATGTGTTGCACCTATTTCCATAAGAAAGGACATGTTTCTGAAAAGTGTTGGACTCTGAATCCAACAATGCTTCCACGAAACTTGAAGAAGGTGGAAAGAGAAAATGGTAGGAATGGAAAGGAAGTTTCCATGAATGATGTGTTTCAAGATGATTCACATGTTGATGTTGATGTGTAGATAATGGTAGCACCTTTGAAATGGATTGGTAAGAAATGGTTAGAGTTCTTATCCAATTAAAGATGGCATGAATTTTTGCATCTATTTGCATTTCTTTGTTAATGAAATGCAAGTTGTAAGATTTTACCAAGAAGGTGAATGGAAAAGTTGAGTAGGAGACTCACTTTGTTGCTGCAACATTATGTTCATTTCAGCTTCAAAAGTGTAGTGTGCTTAAGTGAAAGTTGAAGGATGAAATTCATGCATAAGCATGATGTGCATGAACACATGGATATTGATGATTTCCTTGTTTTAAACATGTATGTGTGATTAAATTGAATGGTTGATTGCTTTGTTTTAAACATGCATGTAACATTGACTTGAGGAAAGTTGATTTGGTCTCCAAGATGGTGATAATGATGAAGTGTTTCATCTTTGAAAAAGAGTCCTAGAGGTATTTTTCTACATGCTTGACTTGAGGAGTCATTTGTTTTAAAGGTATATTTTATGGGCTTTTTATCTAGTCCATCATTTGTTGCAAATGTAAGACATGGAGGTGTTCACAAGATATGAAATATATTTCTTTTGTTGAAGTATGAGTTTAGGCCATCCAGTTGTTGTTGACATCTTGTCAAACAGGTACAAATGAAAATTTTGTGAAGCAGATGTAACTTCACATTTGTTTGAGCCACCTTGGATCAATGATCAAGACAGAGAAGTTCAAACTTCCTTCTGTGGCCATTTTAGTAGGAGTTCTGCATGAAGTCAAGGAGGAAGACAGTTCATCCTGGGAGGACTAGCACATCCAGGAAGGAGAATGGTCAAAGACTTTGGTTCAGAGGCACTATGTAGAGGCAAGTGTATGGAGGCTGAAAGAAGAGGGTGAGGTACTCTCATTTACTGTTCAGATTAGTATGTCAGTCTTTTGGAGACCAAAAGATCTTTTAGTGGGAAGGTGTGATCCAAAATGGATCTTGGATAGACTTCTAAGTCTAAAGTGTTCCTCACAGAGGAAAATGAAAGTCTAGGGCTTCTCCTGGAAATAGTCCCATTGCGTAGATCCTTTTATTCTGAATCTACTGCAATTTGAATGGGCTAAAATGGACTTCAGACGAAGAAGTTATCGCAGAAACAAGATTACCTTTATCCTTTGGAAAATGAGGCATTTCTTATAAAAATAGACTTAAGGCCTTCTTAAAGGAAAAATCGCATCACAAAAGGCTCAAAGGGTGGACTTAAGACAAAGGCATGAAGGATTCACGATGAGCGTTATGCAATTAAACCAATCGACGATTGGGCGATCAGAGATGAAGAACCTAGACCCCTGCGCCAATGTGATCAGCGATTGCGATATCAGTGATCAAGGCAATTGGTGATTGGAGGAGCAGGGACATAGACCCCTCGCCGACATGATATACGAGGTGCGATATCGATGATCAGTGGATTGGTGGTTGGCATGGTCAAGGGGAGGACCCTCGGGGCCATTGCGATTGTAATGTGTGATATAGCGACGGGGCCGAGAGTGATATGACAATATTGGCGATTGATGATCGATGATATAAAGGGCCATGGATAGCATGACATGAGATAAGTGATAAGGGCCAGACCTGATGGGTTTATAGACCCAATTTCATAAGTTTTGAAGTTCAGGAATGCGAGATTTCTTTGTATTTCCTGTGTATTGAGGCTTTGACCTCCCGCCTAAGCGATTGCAATATTGTGATGGATGGTAGACCCGATAGGATTTTAAGCATGATCCTATAATATTTGAAGTCCGGGAAAACACTCAATCATGTGTTTTCATGAGTTTTACCTATGTATTTCCGTTATGTGTCTATTTCAGAAATTATGCAGGAAAAAGGCCGCTTATGTATTTCCCACTGTAAAAATGGCTCCCATTCTCCTTGCTACGCTGTAAGTGGGCATTTGTAACAGGAATGCATTACAAAATTCCTAGAGCTAGATGGCTAGACATAGAGCCATAGGTCCATAGAGCCAGAGGGGCTAGATGTAGAGCCAAAGGGAGTAGAGGAAGCTACAGAGGGATGATTATACATAGAGAAATGGACAGGAAGCCACAAAGCTAGAAGGATGCCTCAAAGAAGCAAGAGAGATCAATTGAGGAGGTAGTGAGAAGGACATGCAGCTGAGGGAATTTTTTGGAGTCGCTTGGAGGTCGAGTGAAAAACTAGAGAATTGAAAGTTGCTGAGATAGTTGCTTGGTGGTCGAGCGAACTGCTGATAGCTCATAGAGCAAGAGCTAATAGTCGAGAGCTAGAGCCAGAGCTGAGAGCTAGAGTGAGAGCTAGAGCTAGAGCCAGAGCTAGAGCTGAGAGCCAAGAGCTAGAGCTAGAGCCAAAGCGAGAGCTAGAGGTAGAGCCGAGAGCCAGAGCTAGAAAGTTGAAGAGATTGAAAGCCAGGGATAAGATGGTGTTCTAAGCACATTATGTTCAATGTAAACCAATGGAGTTGAGCGTGGAGCTTGTAAAAGGACTTATGCCATCATCCCAAAGAGCCTAGTCGAGTTGACTAGAGCTCAAGGAGACATAGCCCAAGATTTTTGGGTGAACTCCATATTATATTATTGTTCTTGTATTTGTTTTATTGCTACATTATGTATTGTCACATGTATTTACATATCAGCATAAACAATCAAATTTAAAGTGCTGAACAGTTAAAAATAAATGCTAGCATACACCTATTTTCAAGCATTATTAATTCCACAATTGATTAATGATAATATCTTGGGAATATTTAAGCTTTGGAAGTGGGAGAGGTTCTTGTAAGCTTGACAAGAAGCCTTTAGTGCCCCATTTTCAGATCATCTTTTGAGGGGGGGATTTTGTTCATTGTGTCCATTATCGTTACATACTGAGCAAATGAGATCAAATTTGGCCAAGGTATCAAAAGAGTTGTTGGTCTTGATTTTTTATTTCCCTTTGGGACCATATGGTTTGTTTGTTTGATCCTTTAATTTTGGTGTTTCATTCTTATGGGCCATGCAATGTCTAGCTTGATGACCAAAATTTTTACAATAAAAACAATGCCCAGAAAAGATAGTTTTGTACCTGTTGTAATAGCCATGATTTGAATCAACATTCTTCCTTGGAGTTATTCTCTCTTCATTATTTGGATTTGAGATGGGCCTTTGATGAAATAATATTTCTTCTTTTGGGTTGCTGGAAAGTACGTCGACATAGCTTTTTGCATTGTTCTTAGTACTTGATGATTCTCCTTTAAAACCTATTCCAGATTTGTCATGTTTAGGTTTTTGATTATTTAGAATAGTGTCAAGTATCTCAGAGCTTTCCCAACCCTTCTTGACTTGCTCCAATTCCTTCCTTAGAGATACTATTTCAACTTCACGTTCTTCACAAAATTCTTCTTTTTCTTTTAGCTTATTTTTCAAGAGGTCTTCCCTTCTTTTTGTTTCCTCATTTTCTACCTTGAGAGAGATGATTTTATTTCATAATTTCTCATTTTCTTCAATGGCGTTCATTAACAATTCATCTACATTTCCTTCTAGCCTTGAATCATCATCATTTGTGAATGCCATGAATAATTCTTCATTACCTCCTTTACGGTGAGGGAACTAATTAGTTGGTTTCTTTTTTATGACACCAAATTCATCTTCATCAAACTCATCTTGCTTAGAGAATAAATTATTCTTATTGAACCCTTTCTTTTTGTATACCATCCTTTTAAAATTTTCCTCACCATCACTATCATGCTTATGAGGACATTTTGCAGCATAATGACCTATTTTTCCACATTTGAAACAAATAATAGGGTACTTACCTTTTAGCTTAGATCCTTTCTTTAGTCTTTGTACAAATTGTGCCAATTCGGATTCAACATCGGAGTTATCCCTACTGGTATTCCATTCTTTCGCCTTTTTTGATTTTGAGGCCTTGAATGCTGCATCTTTGGAACTTGGGCATCCTTTTCTCATCTCATAGGCAATGAAGATTCCACAAAGTTCATCCATCTTGAGAGTATCTATATCCTTCATTTTTTCTATAGCACTTACTTTGGAGTCAAATATGCATGGGAGAGATCTTATGACCTTTTGTACAATAGTGCTTTCTTCAATGTTTTCTTCCAATACTTTAAGAGAGTTGACTACTTCAGCTACTCGGAGAAAGTATGATGCAATATCTTCTTCATCATCCATTTTCATACTTTCAAATTGCCTTATATGAGTTTGAAGCTTTGCTTGCTTAACTTTGGAGTCCCCATCGTATAAGCTAATTAGGTTATCCCATACTTCTTCGGCGGAGTTACAATTCATGAATTTTGTAAATTCAGAATCAATGATTCCACTAGTGATGGAGTTTAGGGATTTTGTATTTGCAATGTAGGCTTTCCTTACGTCTTGATCCTGTTGGAAGAGTAGAAGGAGTTGTGTACTCATTTAAAATTGAATGCCAAACTTTAGGTCCAAGGGACATTAAGTAGTAGGACATTCTCTTTTTCCAAAAACCAAAATTTGTGCCATAGAATAGAGGTGCTCTTCCTGACAATTCTTGATTTCTCATCATGACTAAGAATCCGTCTTCAAGCTGTCAGGACGATATGAAGAAGTTGGCTTTGATACAAATTGTTGGAAATATTGGGGGGGTGAGTCAATATTTCTTTTCAATTGTTATTTTTTTTTCAGTTAAATAATTTATATTTAGAACAAAAAAATAAATAACAGGAATAAATGCTTTAATGAATGTAATATTTGCAATAAATCAAGTACATAGGGCTTCAACCAGTTGCCAAGCACCAACTTGGACTTTTTGTGAGGCTTCAACCTCCAGAGCACCAACCCTGTCTTGTCAAGGCACCAACCTTGGATTTAGGAACACCAACTCCCAGGACACCAATCCTTCCAGTTCTGAGGCACCAACCCCAAGGGCTCCAACCCTTTGCTGTAAATTGTTTGGATCTATTTGGTAGTAATTCTCTGCTTCCAATCTTGTTGGACCTATGACTTACTTACTTTTGTCCTCCTACTTCTTCCAAGTTTTCTAGACCTTCGGCTTCCTCTGTTTCTTACAGTTTCACCAACCTGTAAACTTTCCTTGTTCTTTGTTATATATGCATGATACCCTTGACCTTTGGCTTCCTTTTTCTCTCACTTGAT
The DNA here is from genome assembly GCA_000404065.3 of Pinus taeda. Lineage (NCBI taxonomy): Eukaryota > Viridiplantae > Streptophyta > Pinopsida > Pinales > Pinaceae > Pinus > Pinus taeda. The sequence goes on along the minus strand of APFE031371854.1, from coordinate 34,048 downwards.
CTTTCGGCTTCCTTTGCACTCACTCTTCGACTTCCTCTGTCTCTTCGAATTCACCAATAATCAAAGGACGCGTTCATTCGTAAGGGGTTGAATTACAAAAGTGTTGCATATTAAAACTATATCAGAGAGGCCCTTTTTTTTTATATTCATACAATAGACATTAATTGTTCACAGAAATCACATCGAAAGAGAGGTTATACCCATATTGGAGATCCCACGTGCTATTTCATTCCTTTAATCGCAATCACAACTTTCAAAGGTATTTTATAGGTCGTGCCCATAACATACTTTGTCCTCCGATATCTTCTCATATCAACATAGTTAAAAAAACATATAATGGGTGTTTCCACTAGCCACACCATTACCTTAATCACAATCAACAATTTTCCATTGTTACATCTCTTCAAGACTTGCGATATGTGATGGATGCGATATTTATTTACTACGTATTATAATGGTGCAGCGGGTCCGCATACTTATATCGCAATTGGGGTCCGCATACTTATATCACAATTGTAGATTTCAAGTGGCATTCCTTTTTAATACATGAATTCCAACGTGAATGTGAAATAACATTAAATCATGTTGTAATGGTGTAACAGGTCCACAATAATATCGCAATCACAGTTTTAATGTGACATCCATTTATGAATTGTGATGTGAAGGTTCTGATACATGCGGATGTGATATTACAATAGGGCAGTTTATAATGGAGCGATCGGGTCCACACCTTATATTGCAATGTGATGAGCCTTTCATAACTTCTGATGCAGTATTCCAATAAGCTTTTTTTGATAACTCAACTGGGTCCACAACTTTATCACAAATGATGGTTTGTGGGATTTCACGAGTGCGGGACTTGAGTTGTACTTTCCTATCCCCGCTCTTTCGATAGCTGTTGTTTTTGTTGGCTCTTTCATTAATGCGTGTTCCTCTTTACTCCTTTTGTTGAATTCTTCCTATTGGTTCTTCTTGGGCATATATTACATGCAATACTCCCTATATGACTCCTCTGATGTTAACTCCTTTGATATGTTGGCTCCTCCGATATTTCATGTGATATCTCTGATATGGCTCTTACTCTTGAGCATATGCGACATTTTAATAAGAACAGTTTGTAACACACTCTTACTCATGGCTTGGTTTTCTTGTGGCTTTGCTCCTTGGCTTTTTGCTCCAGTTTCTTCATGGATCTTCTTTGCTTCTCCTTGGCTTCATACCATCATTTAGTATCTAGAATATTACCATATTGACATCAATGACAATCTAGATCAACACTGTTAATTCTTGTACAATGAAATTTACCCTGCTTAAAGCATCAACAACTTTGTTCAACTTACCACTTGTGTGTTTTATCACAAAAGTAAAGCTCTCCAAAAACGCTACACACTTGGCATGTTTCTCATTCAATTTTGGTTGGTTGTTTATGAACTGTAATGCATGATTGTCAGAATACAATATAAACTCCTTTGGTAGCAAAGAATGTCTCCATTTTTTTAAGGCTTGTACAATAGCATAAAATTATTTACCATAAGAAGAATACTTCTTCTTAGCTTCATTTATTTTCTCACTGAAGTATGCTATTGGTCTTTGTTCTTGACTCAAAACTGCTCCAATTGCAACTCCACTAGCATTTGTTTCAACTTGAAATACTTTTTCAAAATCAGGTAAAGATAAAACTGGTTTCTCTGTGATTTTCCTCTTTAGTAACTTAAAATTCCTGTCTGCTTCTTCTATCCACTTGAATGATTGATTAGTCTCCTTGAATGTTTCATGAATTGGTGCACAAATCTGACTAAAACCTCTGATAAATTTCCTATAAAAACTTGCAAGACCATCAAAATATCTTACCTCAAATATATTCCTTGGAATAGGCGAGTTCCAAATTGCTTGGATTTTCTCTGGATCCATTTTCAACCCTTCTTTAGAAACTACAAATCCCAAGTAAATTAATTCTTCTTTCATTAAACTACATTTCTTCAGATTTATCAGTAGTTTCTCTTTCTGTAGAGTTCTTAAAACCAATTTAAGATGCTCTAGATGTTCTTCTTTACTTCTACTAAAAACTAGAATATCATCAAGATAAACAATAACAAACTTTCCTGCATATTCCTGCAAGACTTCATTCATCAATCTCATGAACGTGCTAGGTGTATTAGTGAGTCTAGAAGGCATCACTAACCACTCATACAACCCACTGTTTGTTTTAAATGCAGTCTTCCATTCATCTCCTTCTCTAATTCTTATTTGATGACATCCACTCTTTAGATCTATTTTAGTAAAATACTTTGACCCACTCAAACAATCCAACCAATCATCCATGCCTCGTAAAGGAAACCTATACTTGATAGTGATCTTGTTTATGGCTCTAGAATCTGTACACATATGCCATTCACCTCCTTTCTTTGGACTGGTTACTGTTGGTAGAGCACATGGACTAAGACTCTCTCTGATTAGTCCCTTATCCATCAGTTCTTGCACTTGTTTTCCAACTTCTGCATTCCCTTGAGGAGTTAATCTGTATGATGCTTTGTTTAGAAAACTTGCTCCTAGTATTAGATCAATATGATGACTAATACTCCTGATTGGTGGCAATGCATTTGGCAACTCATCCACAATAATATTAGCAAAATCATTCAATAGAGTTTTTATTTCTTCATGTAAATCATCTAATCTTGTAGAAGTCAAAATTACCTTAGGTCTCCCTATGATAGAAAAATGCATTTCTTCACCTTTTTGCAACCTCTTTCAATAGCTCCTTAACACTCATCAACATAACACTATTTCCAGGTTCTCCTTTGTTAGCTTCATCCTTCAATGGCAGTAGTGTATGTTTATTCCATCCTTCTCCAGAGTATAATTATTTTTCTTCCCATCATGAATAGCTTTCCGATCAAACTACCAAGGTCTTCCCAGAAATAAATGGCATACATCCATTGGCATTACATCACACAATATCACATCATTATAAGTACCAATTTGTATCTCTACCTTGCATTGTTCTATCACAATAATCTGATGCCCTTTCTGCAACCATGACACTTTGTAAGGAGTAGGGTGTACTGTCTTCACTAATCCTATCTTGTCCACCATCTCTGTAGAAACAAGGTTATCAGTGCTTCCGCTATCAATTATCACTTTACAACATTTACCTTTGGATTTGCATGTAGTTTTGAATAAACTCTTACTCTGAGCTGGTTCTCAAGTCTCTTTCTCTTCCTTAAGCAATGCCCTTTTCAACAACAAGGATTCTCCTACATAAGGGGATTCTTCCTTGTATATAACTTGAGGTGTTTCTTGCTTTTGGTCATCCACATTCACATTCCTTTGACTTGTTGTTATATTATGAGGACAATCCCACGTTCCATGTCCCCATTCTCCACATGTGTAACATCGAATATCTCTTCCTCGACTTCTTCCTCTGGTTGCAAATATTCCTCTATTAAAATCTACCCTCTATGGTGGTCTGCTACTTGAACTTCCTGCTTCATTCTGATGTTGCCCTTGGTTTGGCAGTTCCTCTTCCTCTTATTGAACTTTTCCCTCTATTCCTTTGGTTTTGTTTTCTCAACATGTTCTCTTCTGCCTTCAAACCTGCTTGACAGGCATCTTCAATGGTCTTTAGACTCAACAAGCTGATCTCATCTTGTATGTCATATATTAAGCCATTGATATATCTGGCTACCTTATCCATGTCATCCTCTACATGTCCCGCTCTAATACTCAATCTATAAAACTCTTATGTATATTCTTTAACAAACATTCCTTTTTGCCTCAAATTCTGTAACTATTTGAAAATATTTAACTGATGATCTTTTGGCATAGACTTAGCTTTCATTTTACTCACCATTTTGTCCCATTTCTTGATCTTGGACTTACGTTTTCTTGTTCTGGATGTTTGTAGCTCATCCCACCAAATAACTGCATGACTCTTCCATTTGGTAACTGCAAATTTCACCTTCTTTTTGTCATAACCTGCTCATTGTCAAAATATTTGTCCAATGAATTGATCCAATCCATTAGCTATTTTTCATTGAGACTCCCTTCATACATAGGAATTTCCACCTTTGGTTTAACACCTACTTTAGCCAACATCTTGATAACCTTAGTAGTTTTATTTTCCTCCTCTTCTTCTTCCTCAGAAGATTCTTCTGCAACACTAGAAACTCCTTCATCAGGTGTTCTCCTCTGAGAAATCTCAATTGTGTCCATTCTTGTACGCAAACTCTATATCTCCTCCGGCAGAACTACATTTGCTTCAGGTCTTCCTCGACCTATGCCATCTCCCCTCCTCGGTGGCATGTTTACTGCAGTCAACTCTATCTCTGGGCTCTAATACCAAAAATGACGCAGGAGGTTGATCAAAATAAGGTAGTAGTCTTCCTTTTTAGATATATTCAATCTGATTGTGCTTATCACATATCACATGCGATAGGAGGAGTCTTAGGAATGTGATGAAGAGTCACATTTTGGTGCGATCTGTGATATTGTGATGGATTTAATGTTGGTGCGATCCGCAATATTGCGATGGATTTCTGTGAAGGAAACTTCAGTCACATGAACAAGATCATCACACTTTGATCAACGTGGATAGTGATATCGAATGAGCTACTTGGGCAATGTTTAACCGCCCTTATGGGGCTGATAAGGAATATAAAAACTTGATCTATAAAAGATTGGGTCTATTTTTGGAATTAAATTCTGAGCACTTGATGACCTGATATCCGTTGGATAACAGAGGCCATCAAATCCTACACCTTGTGGGTCTTCAACTAGCACACGAGTTGAAAACAGGCCTAACCCTTGTAGTTGATTATGACCTAAAAGTTTGAAATTGATATTGACGGCTAGGAGTGAGTGTGGGGCTTGAACCACATTCAAGAAATTACGTACTCTCCTATCCTCGCAATTGCTGATCACTGACGATCTAACAGATTTGTTGATCTGATGATCCAGATCTATTTGCTACGCCATTAATACTAAATGACTGCGATTAACACATAAATAGTGAGATTTACAATTAAAGGATGAAAACAGAGAAAATACCTAATTAAGTTTCATAATGCAGATTCATAGAGGTGAACAAGAGTCTTCACCAGGATTAACACACAATTGCACACTGAACCAATTTCTTGAATATAATAGTAGTTACAGAGTCTTGGCCTTCTCGTCTCAATTACAACAATTTATCTGACCTCTGTCTCAATCTCAAAACCCTATCTATCACTCAAATCTCACCTCTCACTCAAATCTCAATCGTCTTAGTGAAATCCATTTCCATTACATTTTCTTCTATTTTATGAGTCAAATCCTAGTCTACCTGTACTAACAACTCGATCTCTATCTTAATCAATCTAACAATCAAATCTCTCTTTTTAAGCTTTATTACACACCTATGCTAACAAATTATCCCTTAGTCTAAAATCATACAATTTTCTAATTCTTACAATAATGAAGTAAAGATCATTTTCATGAGATCCAACCCTCTCTACCAAAACTGAATTTTGACCACTTAGGTCAGTGAAATTCAACTCATTTAGCCACAACATGTGAACAAACTATCGCATTGCTGGCTAAGACTAGATGCTCCTGCATCATTTCATTAGTGTGTAGTGTTGTTTTGGTGTGTTAGTTTGATTTTGCAAACATTTTCCTCTGCTTACCTTGTGCTCTACTTGGTTTTCATATGTCATCCAACCGTTATGTCTGCTTTACTGATGGTGCTTGTCATAGTACACGAAATCTATCTTCCACTACATGGGAAATATATGACCCTAATGGTGAGTTAGTGAATTTACAAGGTATATGTTTAGGTAGTATGACTAAGAACATTACCGAATATAGTGTGGTCATTGAGCTTTTTTTAGAAGCTATTGCTCTTGGCATTAGGGAGTTTCTCATGAAACTTAATTCAAAACTAATTGTGCTACAACTTAATGGACAATATTCAGTTAGAAAACCTCAAATTTTGAGAATGTATTTGCGAGTTCATCTATTGGAATGAGACTTTGATTTCATTACTTATCATCACATTCCAAGACACATGAACACATTAATAGATGCATTGGTACCGCAATGGCATCTCATCTATTGAGGTGTACTCTGGAATGCCCCTAGTTAAAGCTTCCAGGTTACGTTATACCTCGACAATCAGATCTGCTCCCTCCTCAATTTAGCGTGCTACCTACCTGGTTATCGGGGAAACCCCTAGAGGTCTCTCTAGTCCCACATCTACAAATCATCATAAGTCAAACCTGAGTACACACAAAAAAAATTAAAACTTCAAAAATATTTTTTACCTGAGTCGGTCCACTACGCGCCTGGTGGAAGTGGAAGATCTGGATCTCCTTGGAAATCTATGCCTGTGAGTTCCCAATTGTCAACCATGATTAGCTACTAACAAAACCATCCAAAAAATGCTGGAGGGAATGAGATCTGTTGGCTGTCAATATGTAGGGGCATCAACTCTACCCATTTGAGTAATCGTGAATCTTTGGGCATTGGTGCATCCACTTCTAACCACTGATAACGAAACAATGTCACACGTTCTAGGAAGAACATCACCAAAATGGATTTGAAACCAAATTATTTCAGACTCCCAGACTTGCGCTTGGAAATTTGGTACTTCATGTAAACCAACAAAACCTCACTCCAATTAAAAACCATGGCATTTAGACACTCGATTGCATACTGAAAATGAGATTTTGTTGCCTCATGCAACACTTGAGCCCTTGCTATTTGGGCCATTGTATGCAATATTGCTCACAGTGGGAGATTTGTGATGGTCTTTATATCGATCTTCCCACTTTGGGTTTTTTTGGTCCTTGGATAGCCTTGAAATCAACACGTGCTTTCTCCTCTAGTGCGCAATCCATACAACTGAACTCGTTGTCCCTTTCTATACAACTTTGTAATGAGTTAAATATAGGTGACATCTATTTCAAGTTCTTGATCCCTGATCATGAATAGTTGGCTATCCACATCCCACCAACTGATCAGATGCTGTAATAACTTAGACTGGGATCTAATCCCAGGAATCCTGAAGAACTTGAGTAACCCACACGCTCGTAGGGCATTAACACAATATTGATCTTGAGCTGCTTGATGGTATTCAACTTCATGTCCTCTTTCTTTCCATTCAACCACCATTTTGGACTGATCATCCTATGGAAAATCAATAAAACAACATTTCATGAGCTTCCATGGAGACCAAATCCAAGAAAAACCATTTAACATGGAGTATTTCACATATTTTTTTTTACCTCGGGGCCAATGTGACTATGTGTGAATTTTCTCGTGCTACCAATGCGAGGGCCTAATTGATCACAGGGTGAGTAGCGTGAGTCCAATGGGTAAAACCCACATTGTTCACCCTCGACATAAAATTTTTGCAAGTACTCCTTGCAACCTAATCTATGGATGAAAATACATGAAATGAGTACGAAAATGAAGGGAAGGGACATATCTATTACCTGCAACAAGAGACTTGGTGAATGGTGTCCGGGATTGATCATACTCCTTGCCCAAAAATCAAGGTAAAATGAGGTAAAATTCTATCAAGATTGAAAATTGGTGAAATGGTAAAAATGATTTACTTTTTCCCCTTTTTATAAGTTTAAAATAATATTTTTTTACCAAATTAGGGCATATTTCATCCATTTTTTAATATTTTTCCTTGAAATTGGTAATGTGCATTTCCTTCTTCAGCAAGAGGTCATACATTTTGATGATAGTGATTTATTTTGATTGATTCAATGAGTTTTATTTTTTCACTTTTTCGGAATCATAAATGAAAAGGAGACCCTTGGAGTCATCTTTAAGCTATTTTTTGACTCTAAAAAAATTAAAATATTGCCGATTAGTTATCGTTTCGAACTCATTAAACTAAATGAAATGAAGTCTACTCAATATAAGTTTAACCCTTTTCCAAACTGAGATATACTATTATAAGAAAAAGGAATACCTTAATCGAACATGGCTAAGAGGTTCTTTTGGATGTTGTTTCTACCTTTTTGGGTTCAAGAAACGATTTATGAAAAAGGGACCTTTGGAGTTTTCTTTTTTGCTTCTTTTTCAAACTCTGTAAACATGAAAAACATATTGATCTTCCACTTCATCAGACTCATAAAACTTAAACAATGCAAGACTTGTCCCCATGACAATACCAAGTTTCTCCTTCCTAAGATTCATAAAACTGACTAGGATGGGTTCATCAGAAGGATGAAATTATATGGCAAGCATATGTTATGCCCTTCAAGATTGCAATGAAAAAGATATATGGGGTACTCGCTAGAAATGGTGGGGGAAAAGTGAAAGCTATCATCTCTTGTATTCTGTAAAGGCAGCATGTCTCTCTTGAACATGACACTCATTTGTTTCTCGTGTCGGGTTTGGGACATCCTGACATAGTCATTTTCCTTCCTGGGTTTGGGAAATACATTTTACCTCTCATCTATACCACTTTGTCATCATGACCTCTGATCCTATGTTGAGTCAAATGCTACCAAACTCTGGATTCATGTCACCACTATGTTCAAGGGAAGTCCTATCTACTGTTATTTACCCACTTACACACTGTCTGACTTTATTCCACAGTCATGGATCACACTTATCTACTCTACTATATCCTTTTTTTTGTGTCAATGATGTGGGATTCATTATGGTCCTCCTTCGATGGATCACTTTCTATTGATTTCAGCTCATTATCCCAGAAGATGATCTAGAAACTCCCTTCCAGTACCTTAGAGCTTGCATGCCTCAATGGAAAATCCTTCGCATTCAATGACATATTTACATCATTGACCTTCGATCAAATTATTGCGCTGGTGTTTGACTTCAACTTCATTATTCACATTCATGGATTGCGCTGATTGTACCTTGAGATCCATTGTCATTATTGGTGGTTTCTCTTCTACCTATTAACGGATTACATCATTGACTGATAATTAGGTGGTTTTCTATCATGTTCAACTTTCACATATCTATTCACATGTTAGAGTTCATACATTGATCAGGTTGAGACGAAGCACAAGACCCTGGATTTTTTTTTATAAAATCCAGGTTGCATGGAGTTATGATTTATTCATGATTGTATACATGTTTCCTCTAGATAGATGGATATGACTATATCGTGGGTCCATATTCATGATCCTTTCTATTCGGATGACTGTGTCGATATATATCTATATATATATATATATATGCTTGATTTGCAGGTCTCATGATGGTGTTGTTTTAGTCCTTGGATTGACTTGTAAAGCATCTCACCCATCACTCCCTATTCTTCCTTCATGCTTTAGGGGGCATCTGTTACACATTATTTTGTCACACTTCTTGTTCACTTTCTGTTCCATATCCTTAAGTGCCAAAAAAATGATAACTATGTAGTATATCCATCATGATATACAGACCAAAACCTCCCTAAATAATCAAAGGAAAATTGTCTTGAATTCATTCCAAAGAGGGTTAACTAAAAACATAATTTTTAGGGTTAGCGCATTTTGCTACACTGCCTACCCAAGCTGATGGTAGGTTGCCCTGTTCTGCTCTAGCACTACTAGTGTAGGTTTTTATATGAAAATCCATGTCGAGCCACTTCTGGTAGGTTTTCACAAACTGGAGAAGAAGCTTCATGTACTAGAACCTTCGAGAAAAATGAGATGGATATTGGTTGTTGTTGATATGGTCGAACTCTCCCATTTGGACCTCTTGATATTATTATCATGGTATTTCCCCTAGAGATGTGGACCTTCCTCCACATTTTATGGATCCATAACTCCATCTCCCTTCCTATAAATCCACTCCCTTCCATCCCCAAATGGTTGGTCATTGATTGTTGCGTCCCTATGCTGAGATTATGCTTACATGCTACCCATTCTAGCTTGGAGAAGGAGTGCTTGAAGAGTATTTTCTTGGAATTGGACATCCACCAAAACGAGGTCTCGAACATCAAGTCATAGGTTTTATGTTTCCCTTTTTAACTTATCAATATATACATCTGATGTTCACATTCCATAATTGTGTAAATGTTTATGCTTTTAGCTTAATTCTCCTTGATCTATTAAGTAGTTTATGTTTGATGAATTCCATATATGCTCTTGTATCTTCCATAGCTCTTTGATATTCCTTGCAAGTACTTAGATGTGAAGAATAATTAAGGAGCAAGGCCTGGAGAAAAATAATCAAAGTCATCTCCAAAAGGATTGAGCGATTAACATTAGAGCGAGGTGGGCCACACTCTCTCTCTGTATTCTTCAAACATAAGCTAGGAAAGTGTATGTTAATTAGTTTAATTTTTTTCTAGACCCACTCATTGGGCTAGAGGGATGGCCTTTGTCCGCAGAGGGGATTTACCTTCAAAACACAAAGCAATATCTTCATGCTAAATCCCATCCTTTCCCTGCCCAAAAGCTTGGTGTTCTCAAAACTTTAGCGATTAGAGATTTAAGAGTTTCTGATGAAAGGTATCTTAATGATGAGAAATCTCATCTACTTAATGTTTTCTATATTAATGGGTACAATAGGCACCAATTTATTAAGGCTTTCAGCTGACAAAGGTCCTAAGATGAAAAAGGAACCCAAGGATTGATTTTTGTGGGTGCATCTCCTATTTACCCAAGGGACCACTGACAATATTGCGAAGATATTAAGGAAGCATAAGGTTCCTTCAATCTTTAGGCCTCTAAATACCATCTAAAGCTCCCTAATATCTATAAAAGACCCAACGGACCCTAAAAATATGAAATGTGTTTACGTTATCCCTTGTTCTTGTGGGACTCCCTACATAGGTGAGATCGGTAACTCAATTAATCAAAGGATTAATGAGCACACTACTGACATTAAGCATGGTAGGGCATGGTCCTCAAGTTTGGAAGAACATGCAAAAAGGACTAAGCATCACATCTGCATTGAGGAGGCCCAGGTCATTGATAGAATTAGTCATTTCCACCATCGTAAATTCAGGGAGTCCCTATAAATCGAAAGAAGACGTAATAATCTGGATAGAGACGATGGGTGGAAAATTAGCAGAAGTTAGGTACTTGTCCTGTCTTCCTAATTTTAATTTTATTAAGTGAATTTTATTTATCTTAATTTTCTTCTTAATTTCTATTATTTTGATTGTGTATTTTTATATATGTTACATTTTATCTCATTTTATTTATTTGTTTTATTATTATTTTGTTTATTTAATTAACTTTTTGTGACTCCATTAATTATCTTTAGGGCCTATCATTAATAAAGTCTAGACTCTGGTTCCAGGATTTGTCATATGGGATGTTTGGAAAGAATGCAATAGTTGGATCTTTAAGAACAAAGAAAGCAAGCCCCAACGCATAATTGACCAAATTTTAAGGCAGCTCAAAGACACAGTTAGAAGCTTGTTGAGGAAACTTCCTAAGGACCATCCTCTACCCCAAGATGCGTGTATTCTACTACATTTGGGTCTCCAGTCTATAGGCCCACAGGGCATAATCAAGGGTGTGAGCCAAAAAAATGTAGATATAAATATTTGGAAGCCTCGTCTGCATGGTTTCTTAAAGGTCAATATAGACGGAGCTTCTAAGGGCAACCCAGGGTTAGCTGATTTTGGGGGTGTTATAAGAGATGAATAGGGTAAAATAAATGAGATATTTCATGGCCACTTGGGGAAGGCCACTAATAACATGGCGGAACTCATGGCCTTAGAGCAATGACTGGAAATCTTGGTGGACTCAAATTCACACAATGTCATTATTGAAGCAGATTCATAATTTATTATTAGAGCGGCTAAGAAAATATGCAATGGTACATCACCAGATAAAGTGTCGAAACACTAGAGGCTATCACAGGTCTTTCACCATATCTACACCCACCTACAAACCTTAAAAACTGTAAGCTTTGTCCATGTGAAAATAAAAGATAACATATTGGTTGATCGTTTAGCGAATGAAGAAGTGATTAATAAGGAAAGGGACACTCAACACGTTAGGGAGTTGTTACCCTAGGCAAACTATTAGAGGATTGTCTCTATCAGGCTACCAAAGATAGGGAATGATGGATTGACATGACGGATCGAAGAGGTTTAGGAGACAAGCGGGAGGACAGGGAAGCCTAAATAGTTTGCTTGTTGTTTGGTAGTAGTCCGTAGATTGATTTGGCATTAGTATTCTATTGGATTCGAGCGGATGGTTGAGATCAGCGGAGGAAGACCAAGGATGCAGTGGTGTGAGGACTGATTTTGGACCTACAAATATCTGTTGAGATAGATCTATGGTGTTCGGGTGAGGAAGTTACCCAATAGTTAACGAGCAGAAGCAGGTTGGAGAAAACCACAAGTAAATTTCAGGTGGAGGAAAGGATGTAAATAGTATTTCCCTATTGGCTCCGATTCCACTCACACAGTGACATGTAGCAGCAAGGGGAAAGAGGGAAACCACTCTTTTTGGGTAGACTTGTTATAGAAATATTTGGGCAATGCAACCCCAATCACATATGTCCATAAACCAAGGGCTTCTAAACCCCTAAAAGTGTTGTTTCATACCATAAAGGAACAAGGTCAACTGATTACATAATTTCCCAGAAGTTATCCCTAAAAAACTATTAAGAACTCGTCAGAACTGGACCATACAGATTGCTCCATGCTGAGGGTGCGATGAATCTCACCTATTACACATAGAGGGTGTGATGCATACTAAAAAACCCTTCTGTAGGGTGTGATGAGCGAGAGCAGACAAATAGCAAAGGCAGTTTGCTAGGTGGAAACCCAGAGAATCTTCTAGAAACTGCTCATTTGACACTTGCCTCTCTGAATTCACCCAGGGATGAGTAAGATATCATGAAATATCCAAGTGGAACCAAGAACTATCAAAGAAACGACACTAATCAAAATCCCAGAAGTTGACTCACCCCCTGCAAATATCTATATATGGATCCCTCATCTTAGAGATCCAAAGGCTGGAATTTTGTATTTTGTAAGGAAGTGTTGTTGGTTTCTCTGTGAGACATTGTATTGTCGGGTGATCTAGTCTTTTCATGAGGTGAAGAGGGCTTTCATGCTGGGAGGATGGCACTGGATTAGATAGCTAGGTTGTAATCCTCTCTTCTACTACTTCTATCAATAAAGATATTTGAGTTTTCCTCCATATATTTGTATATCTCCGAATCTTGTATTTGTTTATGCATGTGTATGATTAATGTACATCTGATCCTATATTGTTTATGGTTATAGATGTCTATGCTTTGATGGTATTCTGCTACTTCAACTCTATAGGTGTTCTTTGAAGTGGGACAAGTGAGAAAAGAGTGGTGAAAGCTCTATCAAAGGAGAGAAGAAACAAGTAAGGAGCCAAGCGAAAGACTGAGGTTGGTACTTTCTGCTTCTCTCTCATCTATCTCTCATAAAGGATAACACAAGTAACTTTGAATTGTTTGTTTCTAAGATAGCTACCCATCTTAGTGGGACTAGCAGCTCTGAATGGACACTAGTTTTCCTAGAAACAAAATGGAAAATTCAGTGGGGAACAAATAGTTTGTTTGTTTGTCCTTGTTGTTTGCTTTATAAATTAAAGACAGAGCCTGAAGTTAAACCGGCTAGCCTTCGAACTGCTTTTACTATGCAACTGCAAAGTAGATCAACATTGCTTCAGTCAATCTCCAGGTTGGTTTATGAACTGAACATTTGACTTGAAAACATCCTAAGTTCCCTGGTGGTAGCTCAAATAACCTCATTAGATCAGCCCTTATACTTTGTGTTTACTGCCTATCATAAGCTCAGCCTAAACCCCTGAACTTAGCTACAAATTGTGAGTACAAATCGAGCTCAATTGCGTTCCTGGACCATCGCCCTGTCTCTCATTGGTAGTCTAGATGCATCGCACCTCCTGTGTGATACAAGTGAGATGCATCCCTGTTTCCCTTAAGGACAAGTTTGATGATTGAGTGAGACTGTTTCTGCCTCTAGATTTTGGTTTTTTCTTCATTGTTTTCAGCTCTATTAAGTAGTTTTGCTATCTATGATCAGTATATCATTGTTGAAACCTTATTTATTTACATTATTCCGCCCCCATTGATAAGGAATTGTGAATGTTTTTTTATGTATTTCTCATCATTTACAGTCCTCCTTTTCAAATAGTAGCTTAATCAAACTGTCGTCTTTTGATTTGAAAGTGTCGCAACTGTCGTTTTCAGTCAAGAAAAAGAGTGTCATAAAGTCTTCCTCTTTTAGATAGTTGATTACACTTTTGCCATTGTATTTGATCTGAATTGTCAATTCTTTGTAGTGTCAAAAGTAGTTTTCCTTTCAAAATTGAAAGTGTCGTCTTAGTCTTCCTTTCGTTTTTGAAAAGAAATTGCTAAAGTGTCGCTTTGAAGAAAAGTAGTTCAGATCTGTACTTAGTTTTCTTTTTGTCATTCTCACATTAAGGAAATGGAAAAGAAAATACCTGCATGTGCATTTGCATTTAGGCTGCATGCAGAAATCGATTTAGGAAAAGTTCATTTAGTGTGTGCTCTCTGCTCTATCTTGAAATAATTTTAGTCTTCTTTCCTTAGTAGCTAGGATTTTCACTGCTAAAAGAAAATAAACGACTGTTTATCATCTTAGATTGCATATTTAGGAATTGTATATATACATCACATGACAAACCTTGAAAGGAAAATTTCTTAAGAAAGATCAATTGTAAAATAAACCTCAATGAACAAAATAATGCTTTCGAACCTAACACACAACATCTAGAAGTCTAGGCTAGAGACGTATTCCGGCATCGTAAAGCCTGGTAACTATCGTTTTCATCGTAGGTTAGGTGATTCCTTCTCTTTGATACGACAAGCACCAATACAGACTTGT